>JAJIBD010007415.1:0-36592 GCA_021461705.1 Cryptotis parvus | reverse complement strand
CGGCATCCCATATGGTCCCGAGCACCGCCAGGAGTAATTCCTGAGTGCAGAGGGCCAGGAGTAACCCCTGAGCATCGCCCGGTGTGACCCCCAAAAAAAGCAAAAAAAATCAGTTCTCTTTCCATGGACTCATTGATATCTACAACAAATTCTGCAGAAAGAGTTTATATTCTGCTGTGGAGGGCTCGAGAGATAGCTCAAGGGTAGTGGGTCCTTGCTTTTGCATGCAGGAGCCGGAGTTCAGTCCTTGACACCTGGTCCCCAGTTTTACTAAGGTGTAGACCCCATGCACTGCTGAATACGGTTCCAGAACTTAAAAAAAATGCTATGGAAATTTAAGGATTTTAAAAATATGTGTGTGTGTGTGTGTGTGTGTAAGTGATGAAAGAAGAAAAATCAAACCACTGGAACCTTTGGTTCTAACTTTTTGTTCATCTGAGAGATGCTTATTAGATTACTTTTTGATCATCTCTTCTAGGTGATAATTAATTTCAGTTTCCTAACATTCCTCCTGGTTCGTCTTCTGAACCCTTAAGTAGGTCGTTTGCTTTTCCTCTGCCTCAGAGGGAAGATTCCTCCAGACTGGGAAGCATGTTGGGTTACAGGTCGACTGTATTAATAGGCAGGCCATATGGTTCACAGACACTTTGCTCTCAGCAACTCGATAGGAATTCTGATGGTAAGACTTTTTTTTAGCTTTAACTGTAAGAATGTAAGAACCATCTGCTGTTATTTTTTTATGTGATTTTTAGTCACATGGTTCCAAAGCAATTAGCATTGATCATCGGGAAGGTGACTTCATCTTCAGTTGTACATGGAGTATGTGTGTTCATATCAGAGTCCTTCATACTTTGTACTAAGTCTGTTGATTTGACAGAATGTCTTGGATTTATCTCACTTAGGTCTTAGCTGATCCAATGCCTTCCACGTAGTGGTCATTTGGGTTGGTTGAGAGAAGGACTCATGCATATGACTATGGAGTAAGCCCAGTAGGGTATTGGAATAGAGAAGGAACATCCAGGTGGGAACGAGGTGGCTCCAGGTAGAATCATGGAGGCCCTCAGACAAGGAGAAATTGGAGCTGCTGTCTGCAGGGTGATCGGGATGGTGAAAGGGTGACCTTCAGGAAGGCAGGTGTGGGAGGGGAAGGAGGAATTAAGACTTAACAGCCTGGGAGCTAAGCAATGAGCATGGCACAGAAGATAGTTCAGCAGGTTACATGATGAAGGAAGGGGAGGAAAGTGTGGGGAGTTGGAGGCTTACTTTTAGATATATTGATGTTATTGAGGGTCTTTAAAGGAGGAAGTGATCATGGTTTTTAGAAAGGTCACTCTGGCGGCTAAGTGAAAATTATATTGGTGGAAGCAAGAAAGGAAGCAGGGAGAGCAGCTAGAGGTGTTCACTTGTTCAGAGATGAACCATCAGAGACTTGGACTAAGGTTGTGTTGGATCACAGATCTAGCTAATCTGGGAGCTTTGTTGTTTTGCCACTCCACAGCTTAATCTATTTGAGCCAAGGTTCATTCTAATGAGACCTCTCTTCTATGTAAACTTACTGCTAGAGGGTGTGCCAGTTGCAGAAGTCACCTTAGTTGAATAACTTCTGACTTATACATCTACTAAGACTTCTATGTTTTCTAGATTGGGCACAGCTCCTCTTTATACCCACTGCACCAGCGTGGGACAGTTAGGGATTTACCAGGGGACTACCACCCTGGCTACGCTGAGACTATAGGAAGACTATAGGAAGGATCATACTAGTTTGCTCTAAGCAGGCGAGGGTGACCCTTTCAGTACTGAGAACAAGATACTCAGAATCACCCTGGTGCAGATAATAATAAGAAGGACCTTGTGGGTACCATCTAGATTACATGAAGCTCATGAAGTTAAGATCCATTACTTTATATCAGCCCTCTCACTCTCTCTCTGTCCAGTGTTTTTACATAAGAGATCATCTCGGGATTAGTCCTTGGCTTAACCTTTGTTTATACCTGCAATAGGGTGTGGCACTGCTCTTCTACACTCTGTTTCGGGTTCTTTGTTGACATGACCCTCCCTGTCACAATGACCCTCCCTGTCAAAATTACTTTGGTGTATATAAGGACTGACTTGAGGCCCTTCGCCTTTGCTTTCGGCTTTTTTGGCTCCTGTGGCTTCTTTGGCTCCGCGGCTTTTGGCTTTTAGCTTTTTGCTCTTTGGCCTTTTGTTCCTTCTTTTGGGTAGGACTCCTCTCTGGTGAGATCCTCTCTCTTTTGGTGGGAGACTTAGGCTCTTTGTATGGTTTAAGTTCGGACCAGAGCTAGAGTTTGTTCATTATATTGGAGTGCTGTGGAAGAGCTTTTTTGTACTATTAAAAGCCTTTTTTGGAACTGCACCAGACCGTGAGTTTTCATCTGTTCCCTCGGCGTCCTTGGAGGTAGAAGATAGCTTCTGTCCTGACACTGTCGGAGACCCCAGCGGCGCTCCGACAAGGTTGGATAGTGGAGAGGTGAAGTGATAGAACTTGGGGGCCGGAGCGATAGCCCAGCGGGTAGGGCATTTTGCCTTGCACGCGCCAGTCTGTGCCGGCCTGGGTTCGATCCCGCATCCCATGGTCCCCCTAGCACCGCCAGGAGTAATTCCTGAGAAGCAGAGCCTGGAGTAACCCTGAGCATTGCCGGGTGTGACCCAAAAAGCCAAAAGCCAAAAAAAAAAAAAGAAGTGATAGAGAACTTGGGATATAGTTTGGGCATGAAACCTATGGAGCATCCTGAATGATTGTGGCCTAAGCAGTTGACCTATGAGTAATATTAGACATTCAGAAACAGGCCTGGAAAACGTTTATCAAACAGTTACTACTTAATTTTTTAGCTCTGTTAAGTTTGAGGGGGCTAATGGACCACAAGTGGAATTGTCCAGAAGGCCATTAATTGTTCGAGAGTGGATCTCTAATCCAGAGAGAGAGAAAGGCTGAAATATTTACTCTAATAACCTGGAGGTCAAGAGTGTGGACAGAGGGGAGGCTGAGCACTGTGTCCGACACACAGCGGTTAGAAGTCTCGTAGAGATGTCCGCAAAGGATGCTGCTCGCTGCTAGTGTCACTCGGGAGGTGACAGCTTCCTGGGCAGGGATGCTCCGGAAGGCAAGTGGTGACTTCATTGTTCACTTTTAAATATTAGTACCCAGCATCCATAGTAACTCTTCATTTGCAAAATTTTCCCCATGGCTGCAAGCTTGGTGATCACATGCTGGGCCCAGCACCGGCCCCCAGAAACTCCCAGCTACAGCGAGTCAGAAGAAAGATCACTCGTGCCTTCTGGGCATTCAGAGAAGAGAGGTCTTTGCTCTAGTCATGGTCTGAGTTACTTTTTTTTTCTTTTTTTTTTTAATATATATTGACATTTTATTGTTAATTTTTGGTTTATGGGTCACACCTGGCGGTGCTTAGGGCTTACTCCTTGCTCTGAGATTAGGGGGACACTCCTGGTGGACTTAGGGGGACCGTCTGGGGTGCTGATGACTGAATTCAGTTTGGCTGGGTGCAAGGCATGTGCCTTACCAGCTGTATTCTCTCTCTCTCTCTCTCTCTCTCTCTCTCTTCTCTCTCTCTCTCTGGCTCCCATGGTCTGAATTGCTGAGGCTTTCTTATCATTTCCGAAACAACAGAGTAGGTTAGTTTTATTGTTATTGTTATGGGGGTGCATGCACGCTGCTCTGTAGTGCTGCGCAGGGTCCTAGGACCACTCCCAGTGAGTCTTTGTAACTCAGCAAAGTTCAGGGGCCCTTTGCAGCAGTGCCAGCAATTCCTATACTATCTCTCCAGCCCCTATTGTTAGATTTATTTTGGATTTTTAAGTTTTGGTTTTTGTGCTACACCAGTGGTGCTCAGGGCTTACTCCTTGCTCTGCACTTAGGAATTACTCCTAGAGCTGCTCAGGGTCCGTATGGGGTGTCAAGATTGAATCCAGGTAGGCTGTGTGCATGCGAACACCCTCCTCCACTCTTAATGTTCCCACCCCCAACTCCCCTTGTGTTTAATGGCAGTTTTATATGCAACAGCCCAGTTATGTTATGAATACATTCTTTGAAAATTGCAACCAAAGTCTTATTCTAAATTTTAATCTCAGGATGCTTCCAGAAATGAGCTTATAGCCAATGCAGTGCATGGAAATGCTTCCGTTTTAACCGTGCATGCCTTCATCCCGGCAGGACACATCTCATAATAAATCATTTTCTAAATTTCACCTTCTCTCAAAAGCAGCTTCTAGTTGAGAGCTAACTCAGATTATGGAAAATTGTATTATCTTGCTTGATAGATGATATCATTTAAGTGAAGAGCAGAGATTTCTCTCTCGAAGTAATGTATGCATAATATACTCCTACAAACATTTTAAATGGAAGGAAGAAATTAGGGAGTCCTATTTCTATACTGTGAACTATAATTTAATAGGTAATTTTTCTTGCTGTATTAAGTGCATTTTATCCAAAGCCCAAAAGCAGGATCATGCAGTAAACACGATGATTTATTTTGGTAATTATCTTCAAGAATGGAGAAATAGTAGGTTTGTTTTAAATCAAATGAAGTCCCATTTTCTTTCCAGCAGATTTAATGGATGACAAATGCTTAGGAAAATTCTGCAATTTTTTTTCTTACCTTTATAGTGACATTTAGTTGAATTTGTGCGGCCTACTATGTGTCTGTCCCATCGTACACCAGAGCCAGAATCGAGTACTCCCCATCACTCATTTCCTGCTTGCTTCCATTCTGTTTCCAAAGACTGAAGCACAGGCGTAATGCCTGAAGCTCAGGGCTGTATTTGTGTGCCACTCTGTTCAGACTTGGTCATAAATGGTCAGATGTCAAGCTGGTCTGACCGCTGGTAGACTTCCTTCTGCAGGAAGGTAACAGGGCGTTTCGGCTTTTTGTTTTGGAGCCACCCCGGCAGTGCTCAGGCTTACTCCTGGCTCTGAGCTCCGGGATCATTCCTGGTGGGCTCAGGCGACCCTTTGTGGTGCTGGAGATCTAACTTAGGTGGGCCACATACACAGGAAGAGCCTGTGCGAGCTCTCCATCCCAGTCTGTAACAGGCCCCGACCTTGAGTTCTTCGCTGGGCGTTAGTTATCTTCGCTGGGCGTTTATCTGCTCCTCTATTCCAGGCTCAGCCCATTCCTGGGTGTTGCCTGCTCCAGAGTCATGAGCAGAAGGGGCAGTGTGGGTGAGGGAGCCCCCACACTTCCCTATTCCATCCCTTTTGCCTTCCCCCTCTGCATTTGGAGAAGGGGAAGGAAGTGCAGGCACCATGGGCAACGACCATGATGGGGCACCCTTTGCCTGGGTGGGTGTCCTAAGAGGGGCAAAGGGCCTCTCGTGTGGGTGTCCCCTAGGGGAGTTCGTATCCAGCACTCCTGTATCTGGCTTCTTAGTGCTCAGTCTCAAGTAGCAGGTGCTTGCGGTCCCCTAGCACCCCTCCAGCGTCTTTGCTCTCTGGTATGCACCGTCTGGAATCTCGCACAGGCCAGCATCCTTCCCAGTTCCCAGCCATTTATTCTACAGAAGGATCTTGCTTGCCTAGGTGCTTGCCCGAGCCTTGACCCAGTAAAGGCGTTACTAGAATTCACCGGGTCACAGAGCAGTCGGCTTAGACTAGAAGAGCAGCTTCTTCCGGCTGGTGATGTCTCCTTCCCACTGAATGGAATCCATGTACATTAACCGTGACTGGCAGAGCTGGGCGCGATCTGATTTCCGCCTCCCTCGCACCTCCCTTTGTGCAGCCGCTCCTCTATGGGGGATTGTTCTTGCAGTACCTCCCTGTGTGGCTCTGTCTTTCGGGCCTTCTCCCCCGCTCTCTCTAGCATCGTTCTCTCCTGTTATTACATCGCGAGGAATTTGCATTTCTCTGTGTGTTTGCTCTTTTGCCTGTTGGCTCCTGTCCACACTTTGACTTACAGGGCATGACTGTTGATTTGGGCTGTGCCTCTCTAGTCCTTCTGCTTGCTGGAAGTTCTCAATAAATAAACATCCGTTTCAACGAATGAATAGTGAAATGTCATTCCATCTTTCTCTGGAAAAAATGCATTAAGTTAAAAGGGGGGAAAAAACCCTTTCCCTCCCCTTTCTCATCTGAGATTCTCAACACATAGTACCCATAAACATGATATATGCATGGTTCAGAACGTAAATATTCCCTGGTCTTGGAAAGGGACCAACTTAAAGTAGAGGGTTGGGGGATTTAATGTCTGTGGTCTCGCGACTAACATTAGTGCTTTTTATCCCTAAGCTGCTAATGTGTTTTCTCGCCCTTCTCTTTCTTCTGCAGCAAAGGGAAGCCGTATGTCTTCGACAGGGTGCTGCCTCCCAGCACGACTCAAGAGCAGGTTTACAATGCATGCGCAAAGCAAATTGTCAAAGGTAAGTGCATTTTGTGCTTTCCTCCTGGGCCTTTCAGAGTAATTGAAAACGTTAAATGGTATTTGCAGCCTAGGAATCAATGTGTGTCTCCCTACGAGCGGAAGGGCTGCCCACTGGAAAGGGTGAATTATAGACTGAGATCCGGCCTGACTTGCTCTGACGGGAGCGACTTATATACCCTCTTTTCTACATCTCCTCCCGAGGAGGTTGCTTTATTTCCTTTGCCACCTTTTTGGACATAGTTATTTTGTCACCCGGACGCTTAAAAGCAAGCTAAGCTGCGGTTGCAGTGTTTCTGTAAGGGTTTAAAAATATGCCTGCACTCTCGGTCCCTTTATCCTTTGAAGGGGAAAGAAAAATCTATCTTCTGGATGCGCTAAACACATGTCTGTGGCTGATTTGTTTTGTACATCCACGTCTACAGTAAGAAGCCTTCCAGGTAGAAAGTTCTTGGGAAATCAAGGACTTTTCTGCAGCAGCAGAAAATCACAGTCCCTTATGGGTGGCCGAGCCTGGGCGGCTGAAGGGTTTTGGGCATTCGGAGCCAACTTGCTCTCCCCACTTTCAGCATCCTTAGTGCCTGATGTTGGTTCTTCCAGATAAGGCTTCTGCCACTGAATGTGTGTTCAGAGCTGATGCTTTTCTCAGGCACTGGCCTTAGTCCTGAGGGATTTGTGTCAGCATCACAGCAGGGAATGGAAGCAATTTCTGTGTTGCCCCTTCTCCCTTTCCTGGGTGTGTGTGTGTGTGGGGGGGGTGGGCGTGGAATTCAGAGCTTGCCTCGTGGGGTTCACGCCATCTGCAGGGAGCCTAGGGGGAGTTTCCCGTGACATGACTTTTTCTTTTTAAACCTTTGCCCTCCCATCTGAATGCCAGGCTCTGGGTACTTCCACGGAATTTGCTTGCTGCTCCCTTAAGAGACAGCTCTGGATTTAAGGGGGCGCGCAGGGCGCAGTCAGTACACAGCCAGGGCAGCCGGGAGGACCCCCAAGTCCTGTTGGAGCTGCTTGTTTGTAGAAGTCGAGCTGGCTGTGAGCGATTTGAGATGCCGAGGGGCAGCTGTGGGAACATGTGTTAGGTGGTTCTGACCCACTGCCGTACTGTCGCCCCTCGCTGACATGCATGTTCAGCCACGGTCCTCTCGCAGGCAGCAATTGATTTGGAAGGTCTTCATGTCACATTAGGAAGGGAAGCTGTGTGGGAAAAATGGGCTTGCATTTGAGTTCTGTTGTTAAAGAAATGATCTGGGCCTGTGTCTGCTGGCCACGATCTTCTCCTGGCTTCTCCTCTCTTTGCTTTCTTATTTCACCCTGTTTTCTTTCTCTTATAGAACCACTAATTCTATTCTGCTCCTACTCAGAGGCCCTCCCCTCCTGTTAGCAGGCTGTCATATTTTTTTTATTAAAGTGAGATTAATTACATATGAGCTAGAATTGCCCTTTTTTTTTCTCTCCCCTTCATTATCAGAACCAAATAGTATTTACCACCTGCTGGGCGAAGCATGAAGCCATGTAAATCTGCCCCCACCCCCTCAACGGTGATGTTGTAATTAGAGATAAAGTCCCTCCATTTGGGAAGTTCTGTGATTAACCAACAATAATAATCATTACCGTCTCGACTTTGTGTGCTGGAAAGTTTGGGTTCCTTCCAGTGTTTGAATTTTTCGAGAGCAGGAAGAGTTAGAAATAGACAGTGCCCGGGAAGTCACCTAACTGGGTGCTGGAGGTGCAGAGTACGCTGAGCCACAGAGCAAAGACAAAGATAGGCCAAAGGCTAAGGAGCTGGCCTGGCGCAGCTACAGCCCAACAGTCTTTCAAATCTGGGCGACTCATATGTTTCGCCTTAGCACGGCCAGGCATGGCCCCTGCGCACTGCTGGATGGGGTCCCAAGGCAGAAACAAAAAACAAAAATCCCAGAAAAATAATAAAAGATGAAAAGAAACCACTTAGAATAAAGTTAGATTTATTTTCAAGCAGTAACATGAGCAAAGCCGTTTTGTAGCAATCGAGAGTATCTGATTTTCCTTGAAAGGAAGGTAAATGGAGGGGGAAACCTCATTAAGTTTTTTTTTGGGGGTGGAGGGGGCTGATGTGAACCATACTGGGCATTGCTTTCTTGCCTCAGGGCTCAGAGGCAGCCCGGGTGGTGCTTAGGGGACCATCCACTGGATGAATCGAGCCCAGGCCTCGTGCATGCGGTTTGTGTCTGGTACTGCGAGCTGCCTCTCTGACCTTGAGCTGATTCTTTTATGACCGTCGGAGGTTTTGACGGCACTCGGTGGTATTCAGGGATGGTTCCTGGCTCTGCGCTCAGGAGTAATCCCTAGAGCTGTTTGGGGAACCGTCCACAGTGCACGAGTTTGAGCCTGGTGGGCTGCGTGCAGAGCAAGCACCTTACCCCTTGGCCTTCCCTCCAGCCTCCCTGATTGAATTTTCCCAGAGGTCTGAGAGATGATGGCTCAGTGACTAACTCCCCTGCCTCAGAGTCGGAGGCTGGGAGATTATTCCTTGGTGCAGCTCTGAGCATCATCTTCCCAATTCTCTTGGTCCCTGCGCAGAAGCCCTGAGGTGTGAGATAGATCCATGGTGCTGGCAAATCATTACCACTGCGCCACCACTAGGTGAGTCCAAGCACTGCAACCCAAAAAGATGTGTGTCGAGCAGCCACCAATGGCCTTGCCCTCCCAGAGCAGAGATCAGTCCCTGACCCCTCATGTGGTCCCTGGAGCCCCACCAGGAGTGATTCCTGAGCACAGAGCCGCGAGTAAGCCTTGAGCACAGCCAGCTGTGGTCCCAAAACAACACAAAGCAACAATAACCAAAAAAGCTATACGGGCACTGTGGCCAGGAGTGCAACTTCCAGCCAGCAAGTGTGACCCCAGGCAGCGTGTCCACTAGCACACACCGCTGCCAGCTTGTGTGCAAACACTGCGGCTAAAGGAGCTTCTGCCCCCCCCCTCTGCCCCCAGCTCCCCACAGGAGCAGGGAAACATCACAGCTGTGTGCAAGACCCCATCAGCACAGCAACACCGACAGAGATAAAGGAGGGGTGACTGCCCCCCACTAGTGTGGGGGAGGGACTCTATTTTCACAGCCGTAAAATGAAACAGCTCTGTGAGAGACTGTGTCTGGGTCTCTGGGTCGTGATGACCAGGCACAACCGAGTGTCTCGGTCCCCAAGGAGCCGTTTCAGTCAGGGGAGGGAGCGAGTGTTCTAGGAGCCTTTTGTTCTAGAGGCAAGAGTTGAATCAAAGGATTCTGAAGAGCTCCAGAGACCTAAATGATTTGTGATGATACCGCAGACCGGTGCGCTGGCCTTTCAAGTCTATCTGAAATCTTTGAGATCAGAAAGGAAAAAAAATAGCCTTTAAACTGGATGGCTTTTTATTCTCTCATTTGCTTCAACTTCACAGTTCCCCCCCCTCCCCTAAACGTTTGCTAATAGTGTCCTGGCATCTCCCAGACTCCCATCTCTTTCTGGGGTGTGGGTGTTTTGCAGTGTAGCCTGTAGAACGTAGACTTCTCTGTTTTCATGGATGCGGTTATAGGGCTTGTTGACTCCCAGCTCTGTAAATAGGAAGGTCCTCGAGGATGCCCTAGGAATTAAACACCATGGTTACCCCCAGGCTGTTGTCGAAGGGATGGGGATGGTACCCCAGCTGACATGACACCATGCTGGACATTTGCCTTCCAAGTTAGCCCCCTGTAGGCTGTATTGGAGAAGGTGCTGGCTTGTTTTCCATCCCCGATTTCTTTAGAAAGACACTCATTTGATCTTGTCTTTCCTTTGTTATTCAGTGCCAGTAAATGAAATATTTATCACATGCTAGACATTGCAAGGGACCAGAATCACAAGATGTAAGATTTTGTGAGGAGCTTTGCACTTAGGGAAGCGTAGATACTGCGTGATTATCACGCACGGGCTTTCTCACTGTAAGATGCGTGTGCGGAGCACTGAGGAGTGAGACTTGATGGTGAGAGGCAGGGAGGATTCAGGAAGGCTCTTGGCTCCGAAGGACCGTCGAACATTGCAGGGGTGAACAACAGAGGCAACAGCCAAAGCACAGACATACAACTCACGTGGTATGTCTGGACAACAGAGAGAGACAGCCTTCAGGCTTAAACATGTACGGCTGCCCCGAGCATCTTGGGTGTGGTCGTTAGCAGGCTGCACTGCACAGCTGACCCTGAGCCCTGGATGGCTGGAGTGCCAGGCCAGACTCCGGGGCCACCTGTCACCAGGAGCAACCCCTGGGCCCCCGGCACATATAGGGAGGCCCTCCCTAACAACAGCCTCCTCCTCCAAGCAAAAGTAAATGCTGGGTTGGAGTTAATGAAAATGTGTGCCATTGAAGTGATATACTTAAGATGTTATTAGATCTTACTCAATCCATTTTATTATTATATATTACCTTGTGATTATATATGCCTCAGCAGAAGAAATACTATTTTTCTAGCTGCTATTACCTGTCAGACACCTTTCATACACTTTGCATCTATCACTGTGTTTTCAGTATCATCATTCGTATGAGGCATGAACTTGATTCTTCCCATGCACGAATGAGGCATTTGCCGGCAGAAAGTCAGCAGGGTGTGAATTCTGCACCTGAACCTGTGCTTAGCTTCCTTGACGCTTTTGCATTCCCCAGCCCCTCACTTTCCTGGAGGATCTACAGCGAGCATTTAATAGTGATAATGTGGACTCCTTCCTTTTCTATCAGGTTATACGGACTGTTAACCATGCCAGAAAGATAGTGTGTGTGTGTGTGTGTGTGTGTGTGTGTGTGTGTGTGCGTGTGTGGGGGGGTGGGGTACGGGGTTAAGAGGCCCAGGGGAGAGAAGAGGTACCTTCTGCCAGCAATAAAAAAGTGATGCAGTTCTTCCATGCAGTGTCTCTTTGGGGCCACACATGGCGTGACGGAGTCACAGCGGTGCTGGGATCCAGCCCGGGCCTTCTGCGTGCAAACACGTGAAGCCTGACCGGCGCTTTCCGGCACCACGTGTTGTATTTCCCTCACAAGCACCAGCATGAACTCCCTGAGCCAGCACAGCGGCTCCCCATCACCCTGGCCGGGTCAAGCATCCTGATGGCCCCCAGGAATTTGCAGGACCACCTCAAATTCCCTAGGTGGGAGCTGGGCAAGAACCCGAGGCTGCCAAGTCAGCGGTAGCTAAATCAGCTACTACTGCCAGAGACAGGTGCCACGGGCAGACCACCCTGGATAGCCAGTGGGAGGCCGCGGAGATAAGCTCCGATGAGGTTCCCTCTGCTTTCGTGCCTGGACACGAACTGACTTTTCTGCTCCAGCCAGACCAGAACTAGCGAAGCCCAGAGAGCGATCTCGGGGTAGAATCGGTCCCCAGAGGCAAGGGGGCCGTGTCGCAAGGTGTCCCACACTTGCCCTCCACCTGCACGGCGGCTGGGTGGGCGTGGGTTGTGCTGGTGCAGTGCCGGCTGTGTGGCGTGAGCTGAACTCACATCACGCCAGAGCCCGTCACAAAGGCGGCTTCTGTCTGTCTGAGCCGGTCCTCCCCACTTCATGGCTGCTCTATAGAAGTGGTTGTTCTGTGAAGGCACAGGCGGAAAGAAATGCTTCCCGGGCCGAGGAGCTGCCATTCAATGTGATGAAAGTGCCTTTTGTGGGCTGTCTTCGGTGAGAGCCGGGGAGGGGCGCCTGGTGCTTAGGAGGAGCTGGGCGCCTGTTCTCTCATCTCCTGCCTTCTCCCGCCTTCCGCTGCACGGCTTGTACTGTTTCCTCGGCACCAGTAAGCCTAAGCAACGGCAGTGCCACCCAAATGGAGAAAATAGAGAACACTGCTTCCAAGAGATTAAAAAAAAAATTGGTGGTGGGATTGGTGTTGGAATATTGAAACTTGAAACTGCATTGCGAACAACTTTGTAAATCATGGTGTTTAAATGAAGTTTAAAAAATTATAAAAAATAAAAATAACTGCCTTTAATCTACTACAAGTGTGTGGCAGTCAGAGGCTATGCAAGATAGAGAAGGGACCAGTGTGCTGATAATTGTTGGGAATGAGAATGTCAGACTAGAACTGGGCATTGGATGTAGGCAAAGGGATATAAATGTATGTATTGCAAGCCACAATGTGGAAGAGGAGGAGGAGGAATAAGAATAGGAGGAAGAGGAGGAAAAGTGCCTGCCATAGAGGCAGGCTGGGGAAAGGGGGAGGGAATCTGGGGACATTGGTGGTGGGAAATGTGCACTGGTGGAGGGATGGGTGCTGGAACATTGTATGACTGAAACCCAATCATGAACAACTTTGCAATTGTATATCTCATGGCGGTAAAATAAAAAAAAAACAGGGGGCTGGAGCAATAGCACAGTGGGTAGGGCATTTGCCTTGTATGCGGTTGACCCGGTTCGATTCCCAGCATCCCATATGGTCCCCTAGCACCGCCGGGAGTAATTCCTGAGCAAAGAGCCAGGAAGTAACCCCTGAGCATCTCTGGGTGTGACCCCCAAAGCAAAATAAATAAACAAACAAACAAACAGGGGAAAAACCAAAAAAGCACCAACGTGCCTTTTAATTGTGAGTTGACAATAGAGGGCGCCATAGAGTGGGTCCTTGTGAACTGAGACTTGACTAGATGCTTTCAAGGCCAAGGAGTAGTTGTGCTCATGGTCAAAATAGCGATGCAATACATCTGGGCACTGCCAGCTTCCTAGTCACACCAACCAGTGCCAGGACAGGTTCTCCCCCCGCCCCCTTCCCCCTGGGAGCTAATGGACCATCATGCATTCTCCTTGGTTACAGTGGGTTTGGAGTGGTGAGCCGGGACTGGGCAGGGTCCCTAGCTCAAGAAGCTCCGGCTTGCACAGCTGCGGCAGAGAAGAAAGCCCTGCTGCCTGACTACTGTAGGAATCCCTGCTGAAAGGCCTCTTAAAGGGATAGTACTCTACAGTTGAGAAACTATTCTACACTTGAGGCCAGGGTTCTGAACCTGGCCGGAAGCTATAATAGGGGCCCGGTTCAGGAGAGCATCCTGGGGGGCTTCTGGACGGGGAGAGCAGCAACCCCTGGTGTAAGACCTGTACTTGGGCCAGGGGGCCCCTGGTGCCTGGGGCTTATAGCCCGCAGCAGGGGAAAGAAGCTGCTCCTGGTGACTGGGCCGAGGGTGGCCACCAAAGCTACAGAGCCATTGGGCCATAGGACCAAAGGGTAGAGCTCAGAGAAGTACTTAGGGACCTACAGAAACAGTGAAATAGAGGCAACGGATGAAACAATGTAATAGGGAAATAGAGATTGGGACATAGCTGAGGAGTCAAGAGCAAAGAGGCCCTGAAGAGAAAGGACCTGAGAGAAGAGGCTCTGGACGGAGAGGTCCTGGGAGAGGACCTGGAACACGAAGCCGTGAACAGAGGCATCTGGAAGGGAGAGGCCCCGAGGAGAGGAGCCCACACAGACCCCCAAGGAGAAAGCAGTCTGCAGGAAAACCCACCCCGTAGAGAGCCAGAGGGCCTTGGGAAGAGGTTCCTGCAGAGAGCAGTGAGGTGAAGGGAAAAGTAACGATTAAAGAACAGCCTTTAATCGGAACCTCTGCCTTGCTCTTTATTCTGTCCACCTGTTTGGTGTCTGCCATGGGCGCGGGCCAGGGGCCCTAACAGGCTTGTTAGTACTGCCAGGGCCCAGCCAGGCCCCAGCATCTGCTGCTATGGTCAGCCCTTGACCTCCAAGTACTGTTAGGGCTATGGAGTCCACAGGAGGTCCTTGAGCCTGGAGGCTTGGGACCTCCCTAAGGGGGAGCCCCAATCCCCCCCTCCCTCTTCCTATTATTTAAAAGCCTTCACAGTCTGCTGATAGCAGCTCTCAGCAGTGAGCTGCTTCTTGCAAGGCTGGTTGCTCCGAGCCTTCTGGTGCAGTTACTAAGGGGTGTGACCAGTGCAGGGAGCTGGACCCTCATTCTTAGCATCCTTAAAAATTTTTTGGTTGGGGGCCAGAGCGATAGCCCAGCGGGTTGGGCGTTTGCCTTGCGCAGCCGGCCCATGCTGGCCTGGGTTCGATCCCCGGCATCCCATATGGTCCCCCGAGCACCGCTAGGGAGTAGTTCCTGAGTGCAAAGAGCCAGGAGTAACCCTCAGCATTGCCGGGTGTGACCCAAAAAAGCAAAAAAAAAAAAATTCTTTTGGTGGGGAGGTTTTGGACCACACCTCTGCAGTGC
This sequence comes from Cryptotis parvus, assembly GCA_021461705.1. Taxonomy (NCBI): domain Eukaryota; kingdom Metazoa; phylum Chordata; class Mammalia; order Eulipotyphla; family Soricidae; genus Cryptotis; species Cryptotis parvus. The sequence continues at coordinate 22,020 of JAJIBD010007415.1, read as the reverse complement.
TCAGGGCTTGCTCCCATCTCTCTGCTCAGGGATCCCTTCTGGCAGGGCCTGGGGGCCCATATGCAGTGCTGGGAATTGTGCCGGTTGGCAGCATGCAAGGAAAACCCGCCGGGAACCTTCCGTGCTATACTAACCAACCTCGTGCTATACTAGGTCTCCAACCGCCTTTCCTGGCATCCTTACCCTGTTCTTACTCCCGAGTTTATAGTCAGTCAGTCCCCAGGTGCTTGGCGGCCAGAGACAGAATGATAACATAGTCGTGGAGGTGGTTGCCTTGCACGCATCCAGTCGGGGTTCAGTCCCCGGCATTCCAGATGGTCCTCTAAGCACCGTCAGGAGTGACTCCCGAGTGAAGAACCAGGAGCAACCCTGAGTGTCGGGAGCGCCACCAGGGTCCCGACAGTGCCCGGAAGCGAGTTCCCTTCTACCTCCGAAGCGGCAGGGGAATGGATGAAGACTCAGGAATCCAGATGCAGTTTTAAAGGGCTTTATTATCACAGGTTCCAATATACAATCCAAGAGCAGGGAAAACCTCCGGACTCTGGGTTCCCAGCTAGGCCCCAGCCAGGTGCAGGCCAAGATGGCTGCCACCACGTGTTGAGGCCCAACAGAGAATGGCGAGGACGGAGAAGCAAAACACCAAGGGAAGCCGAAATGGCAAAAGGGGGAAAAAAGAGAGAGATTCTTTCTTCTTGCAGCTTATTTTATAGCTAGAAATCCGCCCAAACTCCCCAGCCCAGCCCATTCTGGGCTGGGCTATCTAGAGATGAAAACAGGAAAATAGCTCTATAGAATGTAGCAACTTCAGGTGACCATCTGGTTGTTTACAAGGACCCAGAGCTAGTTAAAAGACTCCTAGCAGAGCTGGGAGAAGCTAGAAGCTAAATGTAACTTCCCCTGGCAGGAAGGATCAAATGCCCTCAGGTAATTTCTCCCAGCACCTCACCTCATATCGTGAGCCAAGATCTGCCTGGAATTGCCTTTATAGGGTAGAGAAGGGGGTTTCTGAGATGGCATGTCTCTGTACCAAAAGACTAATACTAATGCCAGTTAAATATTTCTCCAAGCCTTCACAAGAGTCTCGTCTACTTCACGGTAGTTTTGTATTTTAGTTGCCTTTGAGTTATCAGGGAGCCATGCTTGCTTGCTTGGAGGCAAACAGCATTTCTCTCTGGTCTGTCCAATTACTTAGAGATCCAACGTGTCCAGGCAAATATGCTGGTAAGATCTAGCTAGTTCCACGATGCTTGTGGTAGCATGAGAGAATATTTATACCAGCCAGTACAGAATACATGGTCAGATAAGACTGCCACATTCAGACTACCCCCCCTATCTATGAAGTGGCCTGCAGGAGGCAATCCAGGGCAGATGCAGAGGCCTAGGCTTTTAGGTGTCCTGCAACACCCGAGCATCTCTGGCTGTGACCCCCCAAAACAAAAATAAGAAACTAGAAGGAAAAGAAGCCCTTTCAGTGTGGGGGGGGGCGTTTAGCCTCAGTACTGGAGACTCCAGTGTCTGTGACTGTGACTGGTGTGCCTCCTTGTCTAGCAGTGTGTGCCAAATAGAGTTAAAGAACATGATAGAAGAGAGGGGGTTTCTTTCCCTTGGGTGCCCTCCAAAGCCTTCCCGCTGCATCCGACCACCGCATTTGGGCCCAAGGAATCTCTCCCTTTGAGCAACTTGACATTTCTGTGAAAACTGAAGCTTGAACCTCGAGCCCCTAGTTCTTCTTCAGATTTTTGCTTCCCTCGTTTCCAGGGCAACCGTCGCCAGCAGCCTGATGAGTGAACATTCTCTGGCTCTCACTAGAGTTTGACGCATCCCTGGAGGGCCGCTGGGATTGAAAAAAATAGCCTGCCATTTATTTTTCTGTTTTTAGCTTCCTACAAGAAAATCCCACTTTCTTTTCTAACCCCAGCAGCAATCTCAAATCAGTAAAATGTATGCTATTTTTTTTTTTAAAGAAAATGCAACAAAATCCCTAGCAAAATCTGCTTTGTCATAGCCAGGGCGACCAGAGCCCATAACCCAGCCAGGGCTTGAGAGACGGAGCTGACGGTCTGGTGTGGATTTCCTGGCTCTGAGAAGGTCACCCAGGGCGAGGACCTGTCCCTGCCCCCACCAGGCCTCCAGGAATGAGGTTTCCTCTCCTCTGCTCCAGATAGTCAGCGTCTCATTGTGAATCCTTACCCCTTTGCTGATTTTTGTAAGATTTGTTTAGGTTCTTTCTGATAGCGAGGAGACACACTCTGCTCAGCTCAGGGCTTGCTCCTGGTTCTGTGCTCAGGACAGGCTCCAGGTGGGGCTCAGAAGACCATACAGTGACAGGGGTGGAACTGACTGGGCCATGCCAGCTGCCAGGCAGCTCCCTCGCCATGAACTCTACCTGGAGTGATGTCCGCCGGCTGAAAGTGTATCCAGGGAAGCAGGAGGCAAGCGAGCCCGGGAATATATTTTCATCGCCTCTGCTGCTTTGAAAGAAAGCTCGTAGGTCGTCTCTAACCAGAAAGTGTCCTTGTATGCAAGTATCCCTGTGCGGAGGCTTTGGGGCTAGAATAACGGAAAGAAATTACTCTGTGTGTGTAGTGTGTGTGCGTACATGTGGTGTGTGTGTGTGTGTGTGTGTGTGTGTGTGTGTGTGTGTGTGTGGGGTTTTGGAGCTGTCTCCAGCGGTGCTCAGGGTGTGGGTTGCCTGCGCCCCCTGGCTGACACGCTCATTAACTGCCAGGCACTTGATCAGCGATCAGGATTCCCTCGTGATCTGGTTTCTGGGCTGTGATAGGGTGGCCGGGGTAGAGTCCTGGGTTTAAGTCCTGCCCAGGCTTCAGGAGAAACCTGCCCAGAATTCACCCAGGTGAATGCAGCACGCACAGCCCCTGCCACCACCACGCATGCCCAAGTGCCTGCTTGGGGCAGGACCATGCATCTCTGCACACATCACCACCAAGAGTGTTCAAGCAGCGTCACTCAAGCGTGCGACCCAGCGAGCACCGCCAGCAGAGCATGGACACAGCAACAGCGTGCGTGCCCCTTGCTTGGCCCAGCAAAGGGAAGGGAAGGAGGGGGAATCAAAGACTGGGAATAAATAAAATTTTAAAAAGTAAAGGGGAGGTGTGAGAGTTCAAAATGACCGGACTCTGATCCACTGTTGGTGGGAGTGCCGACTGGTCCAGCCCTTTTGGAAAACAATATGGGCATTCCTCCGAAAACTAGATATTGAGCTCCCATTTGATCCAGCAATAGCACTCCTGGGAATATACCCGAGAGACTGGAAAACGCATAGCAGAAACACTATCTGTACTTCTTTATTCATCTCTGCGCTATTCACTATAGCTAGAATCTGGAAACAACCTAAATGCCCGAGAACAGAGGACTGGCTAAAGAAACTGTGGTTCATCTACACTATGGAATACTATGCGGCTGTCAGAAAGGATGAAATTATGAAATTTACCTGCAAATGGAGGGACATGGAGACTATCATGCTGAGTGAAATTAGTCAGAAGGAAAAGGACAGATATAGAATGACTTCATTAATTAATATGACATAAATAGATACCAGTGTTTTACTAAATGTGGGAAATGGTAATGGCAGATTAAAACTCACCATTGAATATACACAAAGAGACTTAAGTGATAAACTCTAAATACCTGCAGGGCTAGCCATAATGTGTAAAATAAGAGGGAGAGAGATGCAGAGATAGAGAGAGAGACAGAGAGAGAGAGAGAGGAAAGTGGGGTACCTGCTATTAAGGCAGCCTGGGGGTGGGCGGGAGGGGGTGGGGTACATTGGTGGTGGAAATGGGGGCACTGGTGGAGGGATGGGTGCTGGTATACTGTATTACCAAGAACCAATTATGAACACCTTTGTAATTGTATGTTTCATGGTGGTATAATAAAAAAAAAAAAAAAAAAAAAAAAAAACCATTAAAAAAAAAAGCCTGAAGAAAAAATAAAGGGAGGGATGAAAAGACAGAAAGAAGAGGGGCCCGGAATAGCTCAGCTGCCCAAGTATTTATCTTGCAAGTGCAAGGTCAGAAGTTCGAGCCCTGGTGCTGCCCACATGCATCCAGCAGGGCCCTGTGGCGCTGCCATTGGGCACCCAGACCACTGTACTGCAACCTGCAGTGAGCACCAAGGCCAGCAGCGCGCCCCTGGTGATTATGTGTGGGATCACCACAGCGACCCCTGGCCAGCACCACAGCCTGAACCTGTTTGCTTCCAACTCAAAGTGTGCAACCCACAGTGTGTGTGCCGCCCACTCAACCCTCCGGACAACAGCCAAGTCAGGGGAAGAGGGGGAAAAAAAGAAACACACTACTTGACTGGAAATTAGTCTTAATTTGGGGGGTATTGGTAGAAAGTGTTGCCTTCATTAATACTTTCCAGCGCTCCCGTGGATGCCATTGTATTTGTGGGGGCGGGGTGGCCTTCATTTCTGCCTTTAGCTCAGAGTCCTGCTGATCATCCAAATGGCAGCCATCATTTGTGTGGAGGAAGATCAGATGGGCCATTTGGAAAATATTATTTTAAATGATGCAGCCAGCACCAGTGCACAGTTAAAGTGATGAGTTTCATTCCTCCTTTTTCTTGCTTACAGATGTCCCTTGAAGGTTACAATGGGACGATTTTTGCATATGGACAGACCTCCTCAGGAAAACGCACACGATGGAGGTAAGGGGCGCAGGGGGTGTTGTCTCTGAGATGCCGGGACAGAAATCCCTTCTGCTTTCAGCGTTGGCGTTTCACTGATGCTGGCTGCCCTCTGGGATATTTGATTTGATTTGTTTTTAGGTGTTGGGTCACTCCTGGCGATGCTCAGGGGTCACTCCTGGCGGTGCTCGGGGACCGTCCAGGGGATGTCATATGGGATGTCAGGGATCAGCACCACTGAGCCACTGGCCCATCTGAACCAGCTCAGCTGCATGCAAGGCAAATGCGCTACCCGATGTACTATCGCTGCAGCCCCTGTTGTTGTGGGTTTTGTCGGTGAATCATTTCCTTTGAAGAGGTTTCAGCAGCATGGCTAAAGTCCTCAGGGCTCAGCTGGTGGGGCTCCCCATAGTCGGCAGCTAGGGCTACAGCTCGGGGCTCGCAGGTCCATTGTGTTGACTCATTTCACCCTCTCAGCACACGGCCAAGAGGTTCAAGTCTGCACAGATATCAGGCAGCATGAGGCTTGTTGGCCATTTCTGGACTGAGCAGAATTGGTTTCCCAGAGCCTCATCGTCCGTCCTCCCGCCTCCCCTCCCTCCCTGCCCGTCTCATACTCCAAATCTTGGACCCTGGTACCCCTTACTCCTGCTCCGACTCTCATCTGCTTTGGGACCCAGACCCTTACTTACCCTTCTGAGCACTTGAAATCTTGCAGTTACCTGTTTCCTGAGTCCCACCCATGGGCGCACAGCTGTTCACAGGCCATAATGCTGAGAGAGAGCGGGAAACCTCATGAGCGATGTCTCTAGGTTTTAATCAAACAGTAAACAGACAGGTAATGCAAAATCCACTTGCCTTCCCTCACACACAATTTTTAGCCACTGTGTATAAGTGCAGCCTTACTTGCCTTGCTTGACTTTGGGATTTTTTTTTTTAAATGAAGGTTTGGTTCTGAAAAAACGTCAGAAATTTGCATTGTAATCCATCTGGGAAAAGGTGTGTGTGTGTGTGTGTGTGTGTGTGTGTGTGTGTGTGTGAGAGAGAGAGGGGGTGATGGCCAAGAGAGTTGCCAGTGCTTTAAAACTAGAATTGATTGGGGCCACAGCGATAGCCCAGTGGGTAGGGTGTTTGCCTTGCACGCGGCTGGCCCATGCCAGACCGGGTTCGATCCCCAGCATCCTATATGGTCCCCGAGCACCGCCAGGAGTAACTCCTGAGTGCAGAGCCAGGAGAAACCCCTGAGCATTGCCGGGTGTGGCCCAAAAAGCAAAAAAAAAAACAAAACCCTAGAAGTGATGAATCTGAGGGCTGGGAGCTAGCACCTGGGCCCAGGGGGAGGGCCTGGGAGTTAGCGCAGAGGCGGGAGCACAGACTTTGCATGTGCGCTGGCTGGATTCTGTCCCTGCAAACCAAATGGCGCACAGGCACTACTGGGGTAGCCCTGGAATGTTCCAGCATAGGTGGAGGAGCCCATGCAGGACCCAGCATCAGCACCACTCAGCCCTGGCCCATCCGACTGAGTCACTGCCCCTGAGCACTGCCTGGGAGTCTCCTCACAGCCTCTCAAACTGGGGGTCTTTTGTTACCCAGCCTCGGGCACCCCTCCACAGTGCCTGTGGTGCTCTAGACCAGGGCGCTCCTGGGAGCCTAGCGGGGACGCCTGGCGGCCTAAATGCTATCACCCCATCATCCCTGGCAGACTGACTTTATCTTTGCTTGAATTTATATCTACGTTTATTTTCTGGTGCTGAGGCTCGAACCCAGAGCCTCCACCTGCAGGTAAATGCTGTACCACTGTGCTCCCTCCCAGCTCCCTAGCAGTTTGTAAAAGTTGATTGTCATGAGTTACTTTCCTTTATTGTGACTTTTTGAAGACCACATGCGGGGCCTACAGGAGGAAGTGTGTGTGTGTGTGTGTGTGTGTGTTGTGTGTGTGTGAGGGTGTGAGGGTGGTGGTGTGGTAGATGCGTTCTTTTCTGAGGGCTGTACACTTTAGTTGACTTCTTCCTCTGTAGGGGGTTGTAAATTGGAGGGAAGGTAGAGGCATTTTTGAGGAAGACAGAAAAGGACGAGTCTTGAGCTAAAGTCCGAAAGCCGCAGGAGACCAAGAAATCCAGGACCCCCGAATGCAATTAAATTGTCAAAACCCTGCAGGGCTCACAGCATCTGAAATGGGGGGATTTTATGTATTCAGAATTACATGTTGTGGGCTTCCAGAGTTTCTGAGAAAGGGTGTTAGCTCTCTGATGGCTAAGCTATCCCATTTTAAGCCGGTTTCTCATTTTTAATCCCCCATTCCGGGCCTGACATCCGGTGGTGATTCCATTACCTGCTGTTGAGGGGAACAAACAGATAAGCCAACATCAAATGGGAAAGATTAGCTTCTGAACACGGAGCATTCACAGTGGCTTTCAGTAAGAATAGGAACCCGCCACCATGTTGGTGCTAAGCTGGGGAGAATGCGGCCTTGCTCCCTCCGCCAGGGCTCACCCCAGGTAAGAGGCAGGCTGCCGGGGAGGGGTCTGGCTCTTTGCTCAGCGTGATGCCAGGAAGGGCCTTTCTCGGAACACTGATGAGATGGATGGAGACGCCCCCGTCTATCCTGGGTCCACAGGGATCCCCAGACCCCTTCGGTGTCGCAGCTCCATGCTACCAAGCCAGACGGGGGCCAGGTGGGCTTTGACAAGCCTGTCTGAGCGTTGGTGCTCCTGTGAGCTGAGGGGCCGCCTGCTCCTGTCTGAAGGGTTTCAGGAAACTGGCCTGCTTGGGAGACGGAGGGAGGTCGCTGTGGCTGGAACAAAGGGAGTGTTGTTCAGCGGCCAGGGCGGCTCTGGCTTCTCTCATCGTGCTCCTAGAAGGCCACGCTAAGAAGTGGGAAGTATCGTGAAGAGAATCACACCGCATGCAAGACAGGGATAGTCGTCCTTTTGCTTTCTGGGGGAAGCAGATGGTGAGGAGTGCATGGCTTAAGCTATGCACGCCACCCTGGGTCCTCCAAGCCAGCACACCTGTCACCACTCTCTGAAGTCACTGCTCTTTCTTTCTCTGCTCCTGTTCCCGTTGCTAGGGCTCTCACACCTCGTCTTGTTCCCACTAACCCACACTTGACTCAGCCTCCTAGAGCTGGGGCTGCCTGAGGACCAGCACAGGCACGCTAGCTGACAAGGTGTTTGGATGTCTAAATACTCTGAAATAGCTCTGGTCTTCAATATCCCTTTTATTGCTCGAGGTGACTGTTCATTGTGTGTCTGTAGGCCCGTGTGCATTTCATATGCAAGACAGTAAGCATAGAAGAGACCCTATGGACACTTGTACCCACAGATCACACACAGCAAAGCCCATATTCACCCGCATTACACACTCCCATTACAGTACACACTGCCTTACACCACACACATAGCTCACTGCACATGCCACACACACTCCACATTATACACACTGCTCACTACACATACCACACATAGAACACACAGCATACACTACACACAACTGCATGTAACACACACAGATTCTGCTATCAGGTTGAGGTTACTGAGTTTAATGCTTAGACCCTCCCCACACCTGGACTTAATAGATCTAGCACCCCCAGTGTAGTTTTGGGCATCACTTTTGTTAGTTTTTCTGTGAATGCGGAAGATATTCTAAAGCTTTCTCTAGGCGAGTGTGTGCTCCTCACTCCTGTGGTGCTAGGCTGGGGATGACAGCAAGCAAGTCGAGTGTCCTTCCATGTCCCCACGTCTGCCATGGCCCGGACAGAGGCAAAACAAAGGGTGTCAGTACTCAGGCCAGAAATCACTGGGGAGATAAATGTGTTGGAAGGAAAAGAATCCAAAGAATCAGACTTGAGCCAATTAGAAATGATTTTTGGATGATCAGTCACTTTGGTCCTGGATGACTAAGGAGAAAGTGATGTGACGAATATTAAAGAGCTCTGAGAGAGGGGGTGGCCGACACTCTCAGGCTAGGGTGGCCCAGTGGCGGCACAGCTTTTGGCCAGGAAGAAGGTCTGTTTCACCGTGTACCGTTTCTGCCAGAAGTTTCCACAGCCCAGAGTTGGTGGGGAGTGATGATTTGTTGACGTGATTATGTGGGCCTGTGAGAGTGGTTCCAACGTTTATCGCCTGGTCTCTGCTGTTTTCATAAAAAATATGTTTCCAGTCAAAAGAGCTAATACCAACCTAGAACTGAGCATTAAATACAGGCAAAATGCACATGATGGCCTCTAAGTGTATGTATTGCAATCCACAATATGTAAGAAAAGGAAGAGAGAGAGGGGAGAGGAGAGAGAAAAAGAGATAAAGAACCTGCCATGGAGGCAGGCTATGGGAGGGGGAGGGAATTGGGGACATTGGTGGTGGGAAATGGGCACTGGTGGAGGGCGGGGTGCTGGAACACTATGTGACTGAAACCTCTAAACAGGAACAACGTTGTAATTGTATATCTCACGGTGGTATAATAAAATATTTTAAAAAAATGTTTCCATGCTCCTCAGGATCCCCAACAATGGCTTACTGGGGGCCTTGTGTGAAGGGTGAGCGCAGGGCTGATCTGGATCTCTCGGCACGACTGTGTGTATGCCCCTGACTCTGCATTCGGCACCCGCTAAGTGCCTGTCTGTCTGTCTGCCTCTCTCTCAGGGTCTATGCATTGGGCAGCTCTGCCTTTTGTGAGAGTGTACGGCCACTCTGAGGTCCATCAGTACATCAAATGATTTGGGTTCTTAGCACATGCCGGCAGTTGAGAGGAGACTACACACTTGTTCAGGTGAAAGAGCTCTGACAGAGGTTGGATGCATCTGAATTGAACTTTTCTCATTTCTCATTCTTTTCTCTTAGCGTGGAAGGTCAGAGAGCAGCTGTGTGAAGGGAGAATTCGTGGTTGTGCTTAGAATTGGGATTGTGGCGTTTCCTTCTTGCTCTGGGGAGCTCAGGTGTTGGCTTGGAGGCCAGTCTCTCTGGGAGTCACTCCCTGTGTGGTGAGCTCTTGAGGGAAGAGGGTTTGTGCAGGAAACCAAGGCAGATCTTCTAGGCGTTGTACATATAAGAACGGGAACATGGAGTCAAATTATAGAGGTGGCTCGAGTTCTTGGAAAATGAAAAGCAAGCTGGATTCTGTGTTTTCTTCTGATTCCATTTGTTCCTAGAGTTTTTAACTTCCTAATAGTCTGAAAATTTCCTGGGAAACCTGGAAAATTCCCTAGGAAGTTCTTGACTTTATAAAGGTCTGAAAAAGTCCCTGGGAGCACAGTTGCTGAGGATCACTGAAGATGGTGTGTTTGCACTCTTGGGTCGCCTCACATGCTGTAGAACAGAAGTGTTGATTGAGCGAAAGTGCGAGAGGCCTTCAAGAGAGAGGCTGATGGTCTGAGGGGTCGGCCTGGAGGGTCGGCCGCCAGAGTCAGCCTGAGGGTCGAGAATCTGAGAGTCGGCCTGCAGGTCAGCTGAGAGGCCTACTCTCAGCTTTAAACACTTCTGGGGTTCTCCTTTTCAGGGTCTTATGAAAATCTGTTTGAAAAGCTTCAGAGGTGGCTGGAGATTAAAAACGCATTTAGGAATAGTCCAAATAACAGAATCCATGTAGTCCTCCGCCCCTTAGGTGAGGGGGCAGAAATAATTAGAGGGCATTTTACTACTACTTAAATCTAAGAACACATAAACCGTAGAAACAACCCCAAATTTGTTAGAACAATTCAGACCGGGATGACAGATTTTAGAGAAGAATGGATTAGACTGAATTTTCTTCAGGGCGTTTGTAAGATGCTACCAAAGGTATTTCTAGAATGAGGGCTTTACTAATTTTTCAGTAACCAGTTACGTAATGCAACTCTGGCCATCAGCTCTCAAGCTGATTTCCTCAACGCAGATTAGTTGGACTCGCAGGCTCTAGTTAATGGGTTAAAAATAAAAAACAAACACTCCCTTTTGCTTTGTCCAACTCGCCCAGGTGGTCTCAGGCTTTCTTTGCCGACTGTCCAACGCACAACTCGTTTGTGGCCCTGGGTGGTCACAGGGTGGGATACCGCAGTGTCTGGACTCGACTCACGCAGTTGTGCCCTGCAGGAAGGAGAGGGGGAATGTTGGCTTATCGCATGGCCTCTTGGCCGGTCGGCAAGTCCAGCTCCAAGGGAGCAGAGGCGCCCCGTAGGGGTACTCCTGGTGGCACAAACACGGTCTGAGAAAAGGAGGGGCTGGAGATAGAGGCCAGTCGCGGTGGCACTTGCCTTGCACTCAGCTAACCTAGTTTCTGTCCCGGGAACCACATATGGTCCCCTGAGATGCACTAGGGGTGAGCCCTGAGCACAGAGCGAGAGAGTAAGCTCTTAGCGCCACTGCATGTGGCATAAAAAAAATCAATCAAATATCAGGGCCAGGGTGATAGTACAGAGGGTAGGGCATTTGCCTTGCACATGGCCAACCTGGGTTCGATCTCCGAGTAATTCCTGAGCATTGCGGGTGTGATCGCCCAAAAAAATCAGTCAAATAGAAGAAACTGGGTTTGGTTCCTTTTCTCCCTCCATGAATTTCTGTAGCCTGTTTGTGTTTTTCACCCACAAGGGGAAGCTCCATGACCCCCCAACTCATGGGCATCATACCAAGGATCGCACCGACATCTTTGACCACATCTATTCCATGGATGAAAATCTGGAGTTTCACATCAAGGTAAGTGCTGTTGATTGCGCCCCAGGGGAAGATTCTGCCCCCCCCCCAACATGCTTTCCACGTTTAATGTGTGTTGAAAGGCGCTCTTCACCTAATTTTAATGACAAGCTCTCGCTAAGTAGAACCAGTTTGTTACTGAATGGCAGAGGTAAAAATTTGGCTCTCTGCACGGTGCGTGAAATGCTGAGAGACAGTGAAGAGCCTCTTGGGATGGAACCCGCACTGCCTGGCCTCCCCCCCCCCCCCCCCCCATTTCCACAGCTGCAACTGGAACGTCTCGTGACTGAGCTGGGGGAGAGCGTTTTCCAGGGTGTTCTGGTGAACACAGCCCTCACTGGTTTAATAGGTGGGCTGTGAAGGAAAAGGCATATGTGGTTAAATTCACTGAGAAAAGCTTTTTACACCATGTTAAATCTCTCGCAAGCTTTTAACGATGCTGTTGTGTGATTTCATTCTGAAAAGGGAGACATTACAGTACCGGCTCATTTGATTGTGGATGTTTTTCCCTCTTGTGTCTGACAGACTGTAGTTTTACAGAGCAAACTCTAACAAGTGTGGGGATGGGAATTCTCCTTTCTCCTCACCCCCCATCACCCCACGCTGCTTTTTGAAACCGAAACCTATGTTCTGGCTTAAATTTGAAACTTTGGGGAGATGACTATTCCCTAAGCTATAGCTGTTAACTCATTGCATTTAGTGTTAGGGGTTAGGATTTGGTGTTGGCATATATCCTTCAGAACTTGCTTGTTTAAGCAAAGTGAAGACGTTATTATAAGATAGAGAATTTGACAGCAAATGTGATAGGGCTGTGAAAAGCAATAAATGACCCCTGCTTTTCCTTAGATTTTCTTTTTTAAAAAATTGACAAAACATTCAATTCACCTTTCCTGAAGCATATTGATTACAGTGATTTTTAGTATATATCCCACATTGTACAACCACAATCACTATCTAATTCTAAAAAATACTGTATTTTGTAGGGCTGCACCCAACAGTGCTTGGGGCTTACTCCTGGCTCTGCAACTCAGGCGGGCTCTGGGGACTATATGGGTGACGAGGGCACAGGGTCTATAATTCTAAAATAATTTTATTGCCTCCCCAAAGACCTTCCTCACCCATTACAATCTCTGCGATTCTGACCTTCTGTCTTCCTTTCTCTGGTTCCAGACCATCTTTCTCTCTTTGGGAAGGAGATAGCATGGCAACCCCTATTTCACATTTTCTTCTGTGTTTCAATATGTAATTGCCGCAGATTTTATGCCAAATTATTTTGCAAAAAAGTAGTGGGTGACCATTCTGGGTTTTATGGTTTTGTTTTTTTTTTTGTTTGTTTCTGGGCCATCCCTGGTGATGATCAGAGGTTATTCCTGGCTCTGTGCTCAGGAATTACTCCTGGTGGTGCTCAGGGACCGTATGGGATGAGCGTATTGAACCCTGGTCAGCCGCGTGCAGGCCAAGCACCCTACCTGCTGTGCTATGGCTCGAGCCCTTGTGCAACCATTATATGAAAATTCTTTAAAGAACACCATAAATCAAGTTTGAGACAAAAAAATAAAAACCCAAATCAATGCGATGATTATGTGGTGAAATGTGGCATTTCTAATTCCAAAATCCCTAGGGGAAGAAATTTGATCTGCCGTACAACAGCTATCCGATTAACACTGTTCCCCTTCCCCCGTCATATAATTAGATGTGCCCAGAATGCACCTGGTGTGTTGGGTCCCCAGCTCGGGGACCAGGATAGGGTTGGCAGAGCATGGCCGGGAGGAGGGCAGCGCTCAGGACTTGGGGCTGTACAGCTCAGCGGAGAAGGTCAGCTTTGAAGGCTGTGACTGAGCTCTGTACCTTAATCGAAACTGTTCCTGTGTCACACTTGCCCGCTATCCTAAATTTTATCTCTCTCTCTCTCTCTCTCTCTCTCTATCTATCTATCTATCTATCTATCTATCTATCTATCTATCTATCTATCTATCTATCTATCTCTCTCTCTCTCTCTCTCTCTCTCTATCTATCTATCTATCTATCTATCTATCTATCTATCTCTCTCTCTCTCTCTATCTATCTCTATCTATCTATCTATCTATCTATCTAAACAAACAAACCCAAAGCAACATCAATTTTCCAATTCTATAATCACATCTGGAGAATCCCCCCCCCCATCCCCCAGGCCCGTCCCTTTGTTGGCTAAGCCAATAGTCTCAGCCTTGCTCCTGACGTGTATCAGGGTATTGAAACTTGCTGCTTTGATGGGATCAGGTCTTAGGCGCTTAGTACCTCTTTAAAACTGTTTCCATTTAAATACCTTAAACTACTGTAGGGTTCTTAGGGATAATCCCAGAGTAAGATGTTAAACCAATTACTCCCTTCAAAATAGGGTCTTGTTTTAGAAGCTTCTTAAGATGAAAGTAGAGCCAGTGTGAAGGGGGGAGGGTGTGGCTCGGCACCCGTGTCTCTGGGCTGCTCACTGAGCCCGTAAATAATGAGCCGATTTGAATGCGTTTTGCTGTTGGCTGCACTGGCAGTGCTCCGTGTTCTGGGGTCTTCTCACTAACTTGGCCTGGCTATGCAGCCTGGTGTTCAGTGCTGGGCCGGGTGACTGGGTGCCGCCCAGCCTGGCAAAAACTGGGGAGGCCACTGGGCCACCCCAAGATGACAGTTGGGGCGTAAAACTTGAGTAAAAGAAGTTTGATCTTTATGGAAAGTGGACATATGGAATATGAACGCATAGAAAAACCTCTTCCTTCAAGTGGGTTCCTCGGAGGTTTTAACACAGTTTCTGAGCTTGCTCTTTCATGTCTGTTTCCTTCCCTTCAGTACCTATTTCTTTCCCTTCTACCTGGTCTCAGAATACTTAATACTGGTTTCACCCTCAATCGGAACTAATAAATAAATAAAAGCAGTCAAAGAAGTGACTAGGGTCCGGAGCAATAGCACAGCGGGTAGGGCGCTTGCCTTGCATGCAGCTGACACGGGTTCGATCTCCAGCATCCCATATGGTCTCCCGAGCACCGCCGGGACTAATTCCTGAGCAAAGAGCCAGGAGGAACTCCTGAGCATTGCCGGGTGTGACCCAGAGAGAAAAAAAAGAATACAAAAAAAAAACAAAAATAAACCCCAAAAAAAGAAAAGAAAGTGACTAAGTTGGACTGTTCCTGTTCCCTTTATCAGAAGTAAATAGGGTTTCTTCTGCCGGATTTGCTAATATGAAAGTCACGGCTGTTTTCCTAGAGACAAATCTTGTTTTTTTTCTTATGGAAATCAGGCTACAGATTTAAAAGTCTAAAAGGTGACAGGAAAGACTTGGTGAGATTCAGACAATTCTGCATGAGGCAGTCGTGTCAGAACTAGGTCACGTGGGCCTCAGGTAGCCTGGCTGGGCGATGCTCGAGCTCAGAGCAGACAGACAGACCCCAGCAGAGTGACAGGGCCGTTCAAAGACCTGAGAGCAGGCAGAGCTTGTCTGGGCGCCCAGCGCCAGATTCCAGAGTGTGAAGCCGGGAGCCTAGGCAAAACTCAGGGCTGGAATGTGGCTGGGTAGTAGAGCACTTGCCTTGCCTGTGCCTGCTCTGGCCCAACCTGGTTTGACCCCCCAGCACAGCATGTGATCCGCTGAGCACAGAGCCAGGATAGCCCCTGAGAACCACGTGGGGTGCTCAGCAGCCCTCCCATGACCCTTCCCCAAGAAAAAAAACAAGGAAAACAAAACACGCAGCTTGATGGGGGAAAGTCATCCGTGTTGCGGCTGGAGAGATTTGCTGAAGGGCGGCTTTGCATGCAGGATGAAACAGTGGCCTGTGTTCCTCTGAGCAGCCCAGAGAGCAACCTCTGAGCACATCTGAACACGGCAGCTGAGAGTAGTGCCTGAGCACCAGCTGGTGTGAGCCAAGCCCCCTTCCCCCCCAGTTTGACAAGATCACGGCGAGAAGCGTAACTGGGCTAGGACTAACTCTGGGAGGAAGACTTTAGCTGCTCCCTGCCCCCAGCTAGAGGTGGGACTGCGTAGGAAAATTCCATTTCCTAGCTTCAATTTGGGCTGTGATTCACCTGTTCGGTTACATCCTAACTGTACAACGCTTCAGGTTTTGTTTTTTTTTCAGAGTGTGAGGATGGGGCCGCTGGCTGCACCAAGGCTTACTCGTGGTTCTGTGCTCAGGGGTTATACCTGGCAGGCTCGGGGCACCATGTGTGGTACCAGGGGCTGAACCTAGGTCAGCTGAGTTCCAGGCAAACACCTTATGCACATTTTTATCTCTGATCCTGCAACTCCTCCCTTCCAAGTGTTTATTTCGCCCCCCCCATAACTTTGTGGCTCTGTGTTTAGATTTCAAGAGCCCATGCACGTGAGGGAGTGCCGAAGACCACGTGAGGCATCATGCAGAGCCGAAGGGGGTCTCTCCCTCAGGTCTGATGGCGTTTGACAATAGAGGGAGAACGGGGTCTTGGTTGTATGGATGTAAAGCTCCCAGATTGCTTATTTTGCTCAAGTTCTCTTAGAAATCAGCAGAATAAGCCCCCACCTGGAAGTTCAGAAGCAGCTTTTTAAGTTCTACTGATTCAGGAGAGCTCTCTGGGGTCCAGGACCTGCCAGGTTGCTTGGGGTTTTTCGTTGTTGTTTTCTTTAGCTGGGAGGCTCCCCCAGTAAGACTCCGCTGCTGTGAACAATCTCCTGGCCCTGGGCTCTCTGGGCTCTCTGTGAACAATCTCCTGGCCCAGGGCTCCCTGGCCCTGGGCTCCTGGCCCTGGGCCCTGGTGCTGCTCTGAGGCTGAGAACAGCGACTAGGGAAACGGCCTTTCCCTCTCACAGTCTCACTGCATTTCACTAAATCACATACTCTTCGCTCATCCGCGGGTCCCCAAACTGAAGACCTGGCCTGCAGCTCCACTTCCCTCCCGAATACCTTTTGAGCTTCCTTGGTTCCAGGCATGGCTGCCCCTTGCGCCCGCCTCATGTCGGGCCGTGCCCTCCTCTCCAGTCCCCTCCGGCTCCCCAGATGCGTATCTGGTAAGGAAATGCAGTGCATCCGGCGGGACTGGCTGCTCTTTTTTAAGGGTTTTTTTTTTTTTTCTTTTTCCCCCTGTTCCAGCTATTTAAATCTAGAAATTAGCTTGGTGCTCTCCTGAGGGAAAAGCTGGAGTGCTCAGATAAGGGGGGCTGTTAAGCGGTGATGTAAATAAATAGCACCTAAATCCAGCCACAGGGGCTGCCCGGATGCATATGGAGAGCATCGAAGCAGGAGAGAGTGGGGGAGTTGGCGAGATTCTTGCTCTCTGGGCCCAGAACTTTTCATTTTGTTCCCCTTTTCTTCTTCTTCGGGCCATAATCAACAACAACCAAAAACAGCATTTTCTAAAAATATTGTTTTGGGGCCATTCCTGGCTATACTCAGAGCTTGCTTCTGGCCCTGTTTTCAGGGGACTCTAGGGCGTGCAGAGATCAAACCCAGGTTGGCTGCACGCCAGGCATGTGCCCTAACCACCATCCTATCTCTCTGGCCCCTACAAAAAGCTCTCTGTAAGTTCTGATAATGATATTGTTGGAATGCCATGTTTGATTTCTGTTTTACACTCCATTTGTTTCTAACTAGGTATCCTATTTTGAGATCTACCTGGACAAAATTAGGGACTTGCTGGACGGTGAGTAACTCAAGTGCTTGTCCTTTGTTTTGTAGCCCCAGCCCAGGGAGGTTGCATGCCTTCCGCCCTTCTGCTACGGAGAATGGAACTGTGGCAGGCGTTCTTCCCGTGTCCTTCATGCTCTCTTATTCTCAAGCTCCCTTTGTGATCGCAAAGATTAGACTCATCTGTTTTCCATAATCATTTCTGTTTTTCTTGAATGACTGGGTCCTTAACTTTTCTTTCCTTCTTTGCATGTCATTATCCCCTCTACAGTATCCAAGACAAACTTGGCCGTTCATGAAGATAAAAACAGAGTTCCGTGCGTGAAGGTAGGAGGAAGCCTGGGGGCTGAGGCTGTTGGTCCCCTCTCAGCACGCTGACCCTCCCTGTCACATAAGATTCCTGGAAAATTACCTGCACGGAGAGAGCACAGAGAGATGTTGACTCATCTCCTTTGTGTTGAATACTCATCTAGTTAGGAAGCAGACACTTGAGTTCTTCATCTGTACTTTAAAAAATGTATCACAGATGTCTAATTGAATTACGGAGTTAAGAATTACAGGAGGTAAGAATTATAGATGTGAATAAATATTTATTATTCACACTGAATTATTTTGAGTGCAGTCATTTATATTCTGCTTCTTAGGGGAAACTTGTCATATGTAGGCAGAGCCAAGAACTTCAGAGTGTCGACACTGGTGGCTAGAGTGTAAACATAAAAATATGGAAGGCTGGGGCCGGAGCGATAGCCCAGCGGTAGGGCGTTTGCCTTGCAGCGGCTGGCCTGTGCTGACCTGGGTTCGATCCCCAGCATCCCATATGGTCCCCCAAGCACCGCCAGGAGTGATTCCGGAGTGCAGAGCCAGGAGTAACCCCTGAGCTGCGCTGGTTGTGACCCAAAAAACAATAAACAAACAAACAAACAAACAAATAAATAAATATGGAAGGCAGAGCAAACTTGAGCCATCTCTTTTTTTCTATCACTGATTTTCTAAAATTAGATCACTGTGAATTACAGAGTTACATAGATATTTATGATTGAGTTTCAGGCATACTTTTTTTTTTTTTTTTTGGGTTACACCCGACGATGCTCAGGGTTACTCCCTGGCTCTTCGCTCAGGAATTACTCCTGGAGGTGCTCAGGGGACCATATGGAATGCTCAGGATGGAACCCGGCTTGGCGTGCAAAAAGGCAAACGCCCTCCCCACTGTTATCGCGCCGCCCCCAGGCATACATTGTTTGACACTAATCTACTACCCTGCACCAGTGTCCCCAGTTTCCCTTATCACTGATTTTCTTTTAGCTTCTATCTCCATTGCTGAGGAATCCAGAAATCACTCCTCAAAACTGTCTTCCCGTTCATCGCCGATTTGCTCGAGCGGGCACCAGTAACTTTATCTCCATGTGACCTGTCTCATGCAAAAGCAGAGTCCAAGGGCACCTGCTTGCTCCAGGAACATAAAGAGCCTCAAACCATTCCATCAGGTCATGGGAATGAGGTCTATAATTGTTACTGGTATTTGGCATATCAAATACGACACGGGTAGCTTGCCAGGCTCTGCCGTAGGGGTAGCATACTCTTGTAGTCATCTCAAAATCCAGCATTTATCGATGAACTGCAAGGCCGCTTGCAGCCGCATGAGCTGGGCTGTGATAGGCTGGTCTGTTGGGTGGAGTTCTGACGAGGGGAAGTCCGGATGTGGAAAATGGAGGCCCTCACGGAGTGGGGGTCGTCTGGCTTGTGAGGCTCTGCTGGGGTGGCGGGCCAGGGCTAGAACCTGCCATCCCCGGGCACCTCATGAGCGGCGGGCACAGTGAGAGTCAGTAGCAGCTCTGCCCCATGTCTGACCCTCAAAACTAAAAAAAAATTTTTTTTTTTGAACTCCTGTTTTATGGGTTGCTTCTGGGTTTCCCTCCGGGTTCCCCAGACGTCTTTCTTATGTAGTGTTCTCACCGAGGGCAAGGAGAAAAAGTTGACGAATCAACACTGCAGCCTTGCTTTTTTGGTTCTCTGTCTTTGGGAAGGAAGTGGGCAAAAGGTTTTGCTTTTCCTAAATGTTGCTTTTCCGTTTTTAAATGGTGAAACTCAACGGACTCTTTCAGGGCTGCACAGAGCGGTTTGTGTCGAGCCCTGAGGAGGTCATGGATGTGATCGACGAAGGCAAAGCAAACCGACACGTGGCTGTGACAAGTAAGTGTGGTGTATTGACGGCCTGCTGCTTAGGAGATGGGTGCTTGCCTAGGAAGCGGAAGGGAAGGCCAGCAGCACCTCGTGGAACCATGCGTGGGAAGGTGGACAGAAACAGTGGCCAGACAGACCTCCAGCCCTGGACACGTGCTGCACAGGCAGTGGAGGCTGGCTGGGCGGAGCAGCGCCCGTCTGTGTGCAGGAAATTTTCCCTTAGTTGGGACCCTGGTAACAGCCTAAGCATTAGCACAAGGCAAAAACAGTCACCAGCCAACCATGGGGGGAAATAAGCCTCTTGGTTTATTTCAGTGCTTTTATTCAGTTTTTTTTTAAAATATTTTGTCTGCTAACTGCACAACGTTTTTCCTCCATATTGTCAGCACTTGCTCCTCCTCCCTCCTCCTCCTCCTCCTCCTCCTCCTCCCCCCTCCTCCTCCTCCTCCTCCTCCTCTTCCTCCTCCTCCTCCTCTTCTTGTTCTTCTTCTTCTTTCTTCTTCTTCTTCTTCTTTCTTCTTCTTCTTCTTCTTCTTCTTTCTTCTTCTTCTTCTTCCTCTTCCTCTTCTTCCTCTTCTTCCTCTTCCTCTTCCTCTTCTTCCCTCCCTCCTCCTCCTTCTTCCTCCTCCTCCTCTTTCTTCCTCCTCCTCCTCCTCCTCCATTTTTGAGCTATGCCTGGCTGTGCTCAAGGCTTACTCTTGGCACCTTACTCAGGAAAAACTCCTGGTGGTGCTCGGGGTTCTAGGGATGGGCTGTAGGGACTGGTTAGGGAGGAACTGTTCAAGATGTGTGCAAGACCGACACCTTCATTCCTGTCCTATCTCTCTGGCTCCATATTATTATTATTTTTATAGTAGCCATCCTCAAGTGTGAAATCACATCTAATTGTAGTTTTCTTTGCATTTCTTCAATGGTTAGGGATGTTCAGCATATTTTCATTTGCTTGTTAACTGTATCTTTTTTTAAAGTGTCTGATCTCTTGCCCATTTTTATTAGGCCTGTTATTTTGTAGCTGATTTATAGGAATTCTCTATATATTCTAGAAATTAATACCTCACTACATGCATGGTTAACAGGTTCCCTGGTTCCCTTTCATTCAGTTGATAGTGTCCTTTCATGCACAAGATTTTAATTTGATGACTTCCAACTTAGGTTTTTTTTTTCATTTGTTGCTTGTATGTTTTGTGTCATCGACACACAATCATTGCTAAGTCTAGTATCATAAAACTTCCTGTTTTCTATAGTTTTTTTTTTGCTTTTTTTGGGTCACACCTGGCAATGCTCAGGGGTTACTCCTGGCTCTGCACTCAGGAATTACTCCTTGCGGTGCTCAGGGGACCATATAGGATGCTGGGGATCGAACCCAGGTCGAGCCGCATGCAAGGCAAATGTCCTACCCACTGGACTATCGCTCCGGCCCCAGTTTTCTATAGATTATTGCCTTTTACTTTCACTAGGGTCTTTAATTTTTTTCCCAAGATAACTTGTCTAGGGTTTATGTCAGCGTTAGGAGCCAAGTAAACAAGATATCTTGTTAATCAAAAGTTTATTTGGGAGCAATGGAAGTATTGCCATCAAGATTTAGCAAGCGGGATGGGCTTTTGCCTTTGCACACGGCTGACCCAGGTTCGATCCCCGGCATCCCTTATGGTTTCCCCAAGCACCGCCAGGGAGTAATTCCTGAGTGCAGAGCCAGGAGCAACCCCCCTGAGCATTTCTGGTGTAAGAAGAAAAAAAAAGAGTTAGCAAGCAACATATGTCAGGAGGCAACTCAAGGAGGCAAGGAAAGAGCGGCTTCTGCTGGGCTTTTAGGGAAATAAGCAAGTACTTTCAGGTCTGTGGGGTTTTTAAACATTTTTTTAAACATTTTATTATACCACCGTGAGATATACAATTACAATGTTGTTCACGTTTGGAGGTTTCGGTCACACAGTGTTCCAGCACCCGCCCTCCATCAGTGCCCATCTCCCACCACCCATGTCCCCAATTCCCTCCCCCCTCCCACGTCCTGCCTAAATGGCAGGTTCTTTATCTCCTCTCACTCTCCCTCTCTCTCTCTCTCCTTCTCCTACACATGGTGGGTTGCACTACATACACTTAGAAGACATCATTTGCATTTTTTTTGCCTGTATTTAATGCTCAGTTCTATGTTGGTATCAGCCCTTTTGATATTTATTCATACATGTTCCCTTCTCTATCTTACCTAACCTCTGACTCCCACACGCCTGTGGTAATTTCCACTTTTGGTAAGATCACCTGGTATATTTATGTCATGCAAATAAATGCAGTCATTCTATGTCTCTCTCTTTCCTTCTGACTAATTTCACTCAACATGATTCTTTCCATGTCCATCCATTTATAGGCAAATTTCATAACTTCATTTTTCCTAGACAGCTGCATAGTATTCCATTGTGTAGATGTACCACAAGTTTCTTTATCCAGTCATCAGTTCTCGGGCATACTGGTTTGTTTCCAGATTCTGGCTATTGTGAATAGTGCTGCTATGAAAATAAAAGTGCGGATTGTGTTTCCGCTGTGTGTTTTTGGCTTCCCAGGGTATATTCCTAGGAGTGGTATGGCTGGGTCAAAAGGGAGCTCAATTTCTTGTCTTTGGAGGAATGTCCATATTGTTTAAACATTTTTCTAAAAAACCTTCGTCACTGTGAAATTACAGAGTTATTCGGGCTTCAGGCATGCAGTGTTTGAGCCGCCTCGGTGGGTATCTCCTCCCTCCTCAGGGCCCTCCCGGCCCCTGTCTCTCCCGCCTCCAGTCTGCTCCTGAGAGGTGCTTTTTTAAAAAGTTTCTGTTTCTCTCTTCTCCGAATTTTTTTTGATGAAGTTGGATTTTATTTTTTGCAAAGTTCTACAAATGTCTTGTATGTCTTGGATATTAGTCCCCTTATCAGATG
>JAJIBD010007414.1:0-80019 GCA_021461705.1 Cryptotis parvus | reverse complement strand
GCACCCAGAGACAGCCAGCTCAAGACGGCTTCCAATACAGTCAGAGCACCCGAGATACAGCCAGGTAAGGGCGGCTTCCAATACAGTCAGAGCACCCGGAGACACAGCCAGCACAGGGCGGCTTCTAATACAGTCAGAGCACCCAGAGACAGCCGGCTCAAGACGGCTTCTAATACAGTCAGAGCACCCAGACACAGCCGGCTCAAGACGGCTTCCAATACAGTCAGAGCACCCGGAGACAGCCAGCTCAAGACGTCATCTAATACAGTCAGAGCACCGGAGACACAGCCGGCTCAGGGCGGCTTCCAATACAGTCAGAGCACCCAGAGACAGCAGGCTCAAGACGGCTTCCAATACAGTCAGAGCACCCAGAAACAGCCTGATCAAGACAGCTTCTAATACAGTCAGAGCACCCAGAGACAGCCAGCTCAAGACGGCATCTAATACAGTCAGAGCACCCGGAGACACCGCCAACTCAGGGCGGCTTTCAATACAGTCAGAGCACCCAGAGACAGCCAGCTCAAGACGGCATCTAATACAGTCAGAGCACCCAGAGACACAGCCGGCTCAGGATGGTTTCTGATACAGTCAGAGCCCCTAGAGACACAGCCGGCTCAGGATGACTTCTGATACAGTCAGAGCCCCTAGAGACACAGACGGCTCAGGATGGCTTCTGATAGTCAGAGCACCCGGAGACACAGCCAGCTCAGGATGGCTTCTGATACAGTCAGAGCCCCTAGAGACACAGCCGGCTCAGGATGGCTTCTGATACAGTCAGAGCACCCGGAGACACAGCCAGCTCAGGATGGCTTCTGATACAGTCAGAGCCCCTAGAGACACAGCCGGCTCAGGATGGCTTCTGATACAGTCAGAGCACCCAGAGACACAGACGGCTCAGGGCAGCTTCCTATGGAGTGAGAGCGTCAAGATGAGTCTTAAGTTTTCAAGGGCGGGAGGCAGTGATATTGGATGAGGGAGTTTCATGCCCAACACCATGACCAAGAGTGAGTTGAAGCACAGATCCAGGTGTGGCCCAAAATAAAGAAGATTTCAAACTATGTAGCCTTAGAAAGAGACCATCCTGGGGCCAGAGCGATAGCCCAGCGGGTAGGGCGTTTGCCTTGCACACGGCCGGCCCGTGGCGGCCAGTTTCGATCCCCAGCATCCCATATGATCCCCCGAGCACTGCCAAGAGTAATTCCTGAGTGCAGAGCCAGGAAGAACCGCTGAGAATCGCCATGTGTGACCCAAAAAGCAAAAATAAATAAATAAATAAATGAATAAATAAAGAGACCATCCTGACAACCCACACAGGCTGTAACAGACTCAAGCCATGCAACACAGAACCATAGTTTAACACCAAATATATGGAAATCACCAACCACTTGTGCTATCTTGAATAGCATCCACAGTGATCCTGAGCAAGACCTGGGAGTGAGCGCAGAGCACAGAGCTGGGGGGTGACCCTGAACACAGCCGGGAGTGAGCCTGAGCACAGAGCCGGGAGTAAGCCTGAGCACAGAGCCGGGAGTGAGCCTGAGCACAGAGCCAGGAGGGAGCCTGAGCACAGAGCCGGGAGTGAGCCTGAGCACAGAGCCAGAGGGAGCCTGAGCACAGAGCCGGGAGTGAGCCTGAACACAGAGCTGGGAGTAAGCCTGAACACAGAGCCGGGAGTAAGCCTGAGCACAGAGCTGGGAGTAAGCCTGAGCACAGAGCCGGGAGGGAGCCTGAGCACAGAGCTGGGAGTGAGCCTGAGCACAGAGCCGGGAGTGAGCCTGAACACAGAGCCAGGATGGAGCCTGAGCACAGAGCCGGGAGTGAGCCTGAACACAGAGCCAGGATGGAGCCTGAGCACAGAGCCAGGAGTGAGCCTGAGCACAGAGCCAGGATGGAGCCTGAGCACAGAGCCGGGAGTGAGCCTGTGCACAGAGCAGGGAGTGAGCCCTGAGCACAGAGCCAGGAGTGAGCCTGAGCACAGAGCCGGAGTGAGCCTGTGCACAGAGCCGGGGTGAGCCTGAGCACAGAGTCGGGAGTGAGCCTGTGCACAGAGCCGGGAGTGAGCCCTGAGCACAGAGCCGGGAGGGAGCCTGAGCACAGAGCCGGGAGTGAGCCTGAGCACAGAGCCGGGAGTGAGCCTGAGCACAGAGCCAGGAGTGAGCCTGAGCACAGAGCCGGGAGGGAGCCTGAGCACAGAGCCGGGAGGGAGCCTGAGCAAAAAGCCAGGAGTAAGCCTGAACACAGAGCCAGGAGGGGGCCCTGGAGCACAGAGCCAGAAGTGATGTGAACACAGAGCCGGGAGTGAGCCTGAGCAGAGCCAGGAGTGAGCCTGAGCACAGAGCCAGGGGTGAGCCTTAACACAGAGCGGGGAGTGAGCCTGAACACAGAGCCAGGAGTGAGCCCTGAGTACAGAGCCGGGAGTGAGCCTGAGCACAGAGCCGGGAGTGAGCCCTGAGCACAGAGCCGGGAGTGAGCCTGAGCACAGAGTCGGGAGTGAGCCTGTGCACAGAGCCGGGAGTGAGCCCTGAGCACAGAGCCAGAGTGAGTCTGAGCACAGAGCCAGAGTGAGTCTGAGCACAGAGCCGGGAGTGAGCCTGAACACAGAGCCAGGAGTGAGCCTGAACACAGAGCCAGGAGTGAGCCCTGAGCACAGAGCCGGGAGTGAGCCTGAACACAGAGCCAGGAGTGAGCCCTGAGCACAGAGCCGGGAGTGAGCCTGAACACAGAGCCGGAGTGAGCCTGAACACAGAGCCAGGAGTGAGCCTGAGCACAGAGCCGGGAGTGAGCCTGAACACAGAGCCGGGAGTGAGCCTGAACACAGAGCCGGGAGTGAGCCCTGAACACAGAGCCGGGAGGTAAGCCTGAGGCACAGAGCCAGGAGTAAGCCTGAACACAGAGCCGGGAGTGAGCCTGAGCACAGAGCCAGAGTGAGTCTGAGCACAGAGCTGGGAGTGAGCCTGAGCACAGAGCCAGGATGGAGCCTGAGCACAGAGCCGGGAGTAAGCCTGAGCACAGAGCCAGGAGTAAGCCTGAACACAGAGCCGGGAGTGAGCCTGAGCACAGAGCCGGGAGTGAGCCTGAGCACAGAGCCGGGAGGGAGCCTGAGCACAGAGCCGGGAGTAAGCCTGAGCACAGAGCCAGGAGTAAGCCTGAACACAGAGCCGGGAGTGAGCCTGAGCACAGAGCCGGGAGTAAGCCTGAGCACAGAGCCGGGAGGGAGCCTGAGCACAGAGCCGGGAGTGAGCCTGAACACAGAGCCAGGATGGAGCCTGAGCACAGAGCCGGGAGTGAGCCTGAGCACAGAGCCGGGAGTGAGCCTGAACACAGAGCTGGGAGTAAGCCTGAACACAGAGCCGGGAGTGAGCCCTGAGCACAGAGCCGGGAGTGAGCCCTGAGCACAGAGCCAGGAGTGAGCCCTGAGCACAGAGCCAGGAGTGAGCCGGAGCACAGAGCCAGGAGTGATCCTGAGCACAGAGCCGGGAGTGAGCCCTGAACACAGAGCCGGGAGTGAGCCCTGAACACAGAGCCGGGAATGAGCCTGAACACAGAGCCAGGAGTGAGCCTGAACACAGAGCAGGGAGTGAGCCCTGAGCACAGAGCCAGGAGTGAGCCTGAACACAGAGCCAGGAGTGAGCCCTGAGCACAGAGCCGGGAGTGAGCCTGAACACAGAGCCAGGAGTGAGCCCTGAGCACAGAGCCAGGAGTGAGCCTGAACACAGAGCCAGGAGTGAGCCCTGAGCACAGAGCCGGGAGTGAGCCTGAACACAGAGCCAGGAGTGAGCCTGAGCACAGAGCCGGGAGTGAGCCTGAACACAGAGCCGGGAGTGAGCCTGAATATAGAGCCGGAGTGAGCCCTGAGCACAGAGCTGGGAGTGAGCCTGAGCACAGAGCCGAGAGTCAGC
This sequence comes from Cryptotis parvus, assembly GCA_021461705.1. Lineage (NCBI taxonomy): Eukaryota > Metazoa > Chordata > Mammalia > Eulipotyphla > Soricidae > Cryptotis > Cryptotis parvus. Next base: position 76,120 of record JAJIBD010007414.1, on the reverse strand, counting down.
CCGAGACAGAGCCGGGAGTAAGCCTGAGCACAGAGCCAGGAGTCAGCCTGAGCACAGAAACAGGATTTAGCCCCGAGCAGAGTTGAGCGTGGGCACTGGCATGTGACCCAAAACAGAAGAGAGCAGAGACCCGGCTGGGAGCTGGCACTGCCCCAGAGGACACGACCTGGTGTCATGGTGCTCCCAGAACCAGCACCGTGCCTGGCAGCCGTGGTGAGCAGCCCTGCAGGGACAGTGGACAGACAGGACGGGAACATGGCCCAGGCACACGGGCGCCTCAGGCCCCCACTGTGGGTCACGCACACTTGGGAATGCCAGGGAGCGCAGCGTCCAGGAAACCGCACACGGCCTCAGTGAGCCGCCACTGCCTGCTCCAAGGCTGGCGCCGGCCAAAGGGCCAAAGCCCAGCCTCACGCAGGCCGCTGCAGAGGAGCCTCGTCCCCTAGGCCTCGGGGCAGCTCACAAGCCAGAGCCAGGAGCCAAACAGAAGTACGGGTGGGCCCAGACCGGCACATCCCGGCACCGGCGGTGCTGCGACCCCAGTGGCGGCACATGTCACCGTTGCCGGCGGCGGAGCCGGGGACCAAGCGCTGACTCCAGAGGGAGCCGGCCCCAGGCCCGGCTCCAGCTCCCCCCACCCTTGCACCGGGCCCCAGGAGGCGCTTCAGAGAGCAAAGGCCAATTCGTCCTCTGGGCTCGGGACCCAGCTCTGCAGCTCTGCCTTCCCAAACACTCTGACCCCATCAAGACGACGTTTTGGCTTCAAGATGACAGTTAAATAATTAACTGAGAAAACATATTTGAACATATCCCAGCTAATAATCGTAATCTGTCCTTTTAAAAATTAACTTAATCTGGTTTAGAATCGATATGGGCTGGACAGGCAGCGCATGGCTCAAGTCAGCCGCCACAAGCGGGACCGACTCCCAGCACAGCAGGCACAGCCCCCAACACAGCACGCAGGAGGTGCCCCCGTGTGGGCCACAGGGCCCAGAGACAGCGAGGCCAAGGCCCGGGCGCTGGCTGTCACCTCGGAGTGGCCGAGTGGCCTGGGAGTGGCCGCTCGCCCTTTGTCCCGGCATGTGTGAAAAGAAAAGGTTTCCACTGCGGTTCCTGGCGGGGCCCCCTCCTGCTGCTGCTGCGCGGGGACCCGGGCCCTCCTCAAGGCCCAGGCACGCCCCCGTCCAGCTCCGCGTCCCACACTGTCACACACGAGGGAGCAGGCGTCAGGGCCACCGCCGCCGGCAGAGCAGGGTCCGCCGGGTCTGCTCCCTGGCCCTGCTGGGAGGACAGAGGAAACAGGATTTCACAACGACTGTTTACCAAGCAGCCCTTCTAGTTCATTGACTTTTCCAAGAGGGGCCTTTCTGGGAACAGCTGCGCGGGGCCCAGTTCCTCCCAGGCAAAGCATGTCTCCAGCTGGGCGGTTCAGAGCGTTTTCAGGCTGCGAAGGGCCCGGCTGGCACCTCGCCACACTCACAGAGCCCAGCAGAGGGACACAGAACACTTCGGGCACCAAGTGGACACGGCGAGCCTTCTGTCCCGGGAAGCGCGCACCTTCCTCTCACCCTCTCCCGCCTGCTGTCGTTTCAAGTGGACACGCCATTTCAGGGGGCTGGCTTGGGCCACACCCAGAGACACTCAGGGGCCACTGACTCCTGGTCCTGTGCTGCGAAGGCCTGAAGGGCATTGGGCAGTGGCCACCAGCCTCAGCCTCACCTGCTCCTGCGCACAGGTACCCGCGGCATGTGACTGACCAGGTTCCATTCTTGGTACAGCACCACAGAGCCGAGACTGGTTGCCAAAATAGCCCCAAGCATTGCAGCCAGCCCCAAAGCAAACAAATTGCTTCTTTTGTGTGTATTTTGGTTTGGGGCCGCACCCAGCAGTGCTCTGGGCTAACTTCTGGCTCCGTACTCAAGAATCACTCCTGGCAGTGCTCAAGGAACCATACGGGATGCCGGGGTACATGCGCGGCAGGTGCCTTCCCCACTGGGCCAGTGCCCTAACCCCTCGCAAATCACTTCCTGCTCTTTGGGCAGTGCTGGAGATCAAACCGGGCTATTCTTTAATCCCGGACACATCTATTTCTAAAGAAGCAAACGCCTGACTACCAAACTTTTTTAAATAAAATCTTGGCCACGCAAAGAAAAACGTATAACAAGGGATTATTCTAAGTGCGCTCACTTCAAAAGTGACCACATCGGGGACTCAGCCTTGGCAGCACCCGCACTGCCTGGACCATGGAGGAAAAGCTCCGATGGCTCCCCAGGGCTGGACCCCCCCTCCTCTCGCGGAGGCTCTCTCCTTCCTCCTCTCAGACCCACCCCCTAAATAAATGTGTGCTAAAGAAAATGAACAGGCCGCATGCGTGTCTCATCACTTTATTCCATGTAAGTGGAAAACAGCGGATGCCACTTTGCTGTACTATGGGCAGCTGGGAGGGAAAGGCACGCCCCAAGCCACTAGCCTCATACTGGCCGCACCCGCCCCAGCACCGACCACTTGCTTCTCCCACCTGTGACATGGGCCAGAGCCAAGCTCCACCAGTGAACCGCCAGTCACAGAGGGGCATCCCGGCGCCCACGAGGCTTTAGGTGGGTGAGGGTGGAGCCCATAGGTGAGGCGCAGATGAGCACTGCTCCAGAGCTCCGAGAGGGGCAGCGGGAAGTGGGGGGGCATGTGCCGTGAGGGAGAGCAGCCCGGGAGCCCACGGGGTGCCGCGGAGCGCCGGCCAGCAGGGAGAGGAGCGGGCCTAACAGGTGCAGGCGGGGCTCTGCTCGCCAGCCTGGGGGCACCATCACCTCGGAAAGAAGCTCTGGGAGCAAGCACAGCGGGGTGGGTGGGCATCTACCTTGTACTCGCTGGCCCGGACTGAATCTTGGCATCCCATATGGTCCCCCAAGATCACCAGGAATAATTCCTACAAAGCCAGGAATAACCCAAATACCACCGGGTGTCACCAAACAAATAAATGAGGGGCCGGAGCGATAGCACAGCGGGGAGGGTGTTTGCCTTGCACGTGGCCGACCTTCAATCCCCAGCATCCCATATGATCCCCCAAGCACCGCCAGGAATAATTCCTAAGAGAACAGTCAGGAGTAACCCGAGCATTGCCGGGTGTGACCCAAAAAAGCAAAAAATAGGGGCCAAAGTGATAGTCCAGCGAGTAGGGTGTTTGCCTTGCACACGGCCGGCCCGTGCCGCCCAGGTTCAATCCCCAGCATCCCATATGGTCCCCAAGCACCGCCAGGAATAATTCCTAAGAGAACAGTCAGGAGCAACCCCTGAGCATTGCCGGGTGTGACCCAAAAAAGCAAAAAAATAGGGGCCAAAGTGATAGTCCAGCGGGTAGGGCGTTTGCTTTGCACACGGCCGGCCCATGCCGCCCAGGTTCAATCCCCAGCATCCCATATGGTCCCCCAAGCACTGCCAGGAGTAATTCCTGAGTGCAGAGCCAGGAGAAACCCCCGAACATTGCTGGGTGTGACCCAAAAAAGAAAAAAAAAGCAAAAAAATAGATAGATAAATAAATAAACAGATAAATCATATGAGAGAGAAAACCTCTCCCCATGTCAGATAAGAAAGAAATACAGGGACCAGAGCGATAGCCCAGCGGGTAGGGTGTTTGCCTTTGCACGCGGCCGGCCTGTGCCGGCCAGGGTTCGATACCCAGCATCCCATATGGTCCCCTGAGCACCGCGAGGAGTAATTCCTGAGTGCAGAGCCAGGAGTAACCCCTGAGCACGCGGGTGTGACCCAAAAAGCAAAAAAAAAAAAAAAAAAAAAAAAAAAAAAAGAAATACAGTAAGGGAACCACTGATGGTCAGTCACCAGGACCCAGCATCTCCCGCCTCACAGGGGAGTGTGGGAGCGTCAGCAGGCAGCTCGCTGGTGGGGGAGTGTGGGAGGGGCAGCAGGCAGGTTTCTGGTGGGGGGGGAGTGTGGGAGGGGCAGCAGGCAGGTCTCTGGTGGGGGGAGTGTGGAGGGTCAGCAGGCAGGTCTCTGGTGACATGTGGGCGAAAAACCAAACTGAGTAGCACACTTGGAAATCGCAGCGCCTCAATAAAATGGTTACATATGTGTATGTGTTCCAGGCAAATAAGTAACACAACTCCGTTACAAAAATGAAGTGGTGGTGAGTCTTGGCAGTGCTGAGTTACTTTGTACATCAATGCCACAAAGGTAACACTATCGTAACCACGTCTCCAAAATCATAATAGAAAACTGAACTGAAAAGGAAAACTTTTCACCTGCCACATCCTTACAAGCAGAGCTGAAATTGCCTTTGAAACCCGCTTTTCCGCGCGAGAAGGGAATCAGTGTCGCAGTTCACCGGCCCACCACGTGCGCCTCCAGAAATAAAGCTCCTGTCGGCCAGGCCCAGGTCCGGGCCAGACACCCGGAGCCCTGTAGTCCTCCCGCGAGCCCCAACACAGCCAGCACGGTCCCACCCGCGCGGCCTCGGGGCCCCGACATTCCCGGGCACTGCCCGGGGTGAATGTGGGCAGAGCCGGGAGAGCCCCTGACGCCAACAGGTGTGGCCCCAAGCAGAGCAAAGCACGGCAAAAGCCCATGAACCGTAAGAGAAACAGCGGCCGCGCCCCCGGGACATGAGCGCAGAGGGCCCCTCTGCCCGCGGCGCTCAGCGCGCCTGTCCCCAGCCCAGCGCCCCGCCAGATGCCAGCGGACCCGGGTTCCGACACGGTCCGCCGGCGATACCGCTGGCTCTCCGGGCCGGTCCCCGCTGCGGGAGCGACCCCGCGGCCTCCCGGGCCCGGCGGGCCACGCGCTCCTGCGCTCTCCGCGCACGGGGCGGCGCCACCTGCCAGCCCGGGTCGCCAATAAACAGCCGGGCCGGGCGCTGTCGCTCCCTGGGACTTGGCAGCGGCCGAGCCACGTCTCCGGCGCGCCCGCACGCACCTGCCGGGTCCCCGCGCGCCGCCAGCAGCTGCGGCACATGGCGCGGCCCCCGCGGCCCCCAGACACTTGCAGGCCGCCGCGGCGGCGTCCAGCGCGGGCCGAGCAGGCCGGGCCGGGCCGAACCGTCCCCCCGGCACAGACCTGCGTCGGGCGCGGCTCCCGGCGGGGGGCAGGGGCGGCGGCGGCCCCTTGGTCCAGGGGTTGTCCTTGCGCGGCGGCGGCGGCTCGTCGGGGCCAGCGGCGGCGTCGGGGCCGGGGGCCGGCGGGGCTCGCGGCGCGGGCGGCGGCGGGGGCGAGGCGGACGGGGCCGGGGGCGCGGCGGGACCGCGCGCCTTGTGCGCCAGGTGCAGCGCCAGGGGCCGCACGGGCACGGCCGCCTGGGGCACGCTGTGGCCCCGCACCGGCGCCGGCGACGGCTCCCCCGCGCCCCGGCGCTCGTGGCGGCCACCGCCGGGGGGGCCTCCCGGCCGGCAGGGCACGGCGGCGCGGCGGGCAGCGACGGGCCCGGGGCGGCCTGCGGGGCGCGGCCGGGGGCGGCGGGGCCCGGGGCGCGAGCGGACATGGGGCCGGGGCGCCGCCGCCCCAGCCGCGGGGAGCGCGGGGCCAGGGCGCCCGGACGCCCGTCTCTCCGCCCGGGCACCGACGGGCTCCGGCCCGGGGCAGCGAACCCGACAGCCCGGCCGCCGCCACCGCGTCCGCCCTGCGCGCGTCCAACGGGGCCCAACCGCCCGCGCCGCCCGCCCGCCGCCCGCGGCCGGCCCCCGACCCCGCGCGGCCTCACCTGGCGTCGCCGAGCGCGGGCCCGAGACCTGCGGGGAAGCGCGCCGCGGGCCGGTAACCGCGGGCGGGGCGGGGCGGGGGCAATGGGCGGAGACTGGCGGAGAAGGGGCGGGGTTGCCGGGGAAGGGGCGGGGTCCGAGTGACGTGGCGCCTCCCCGCGTGGCCCCGGCCGCCACGCCCCTCAGCGCCCCGCCTCCGGGTACCAGCGGGAAAGGCCTCGAGTGGGCGGGGCCGCCCGTGGGCGTGGACCTTCCGGGTCACGTGGTGGGGGCGCGGCGCACGTGGCGCTGGAGCGGGCGGGGCTTCGCGGGGAACCGGGAGTGACCCCGCTGGCGGCCGGGGCGGACGGGCCGGGCTGGGCCGGACCGCGCTGTGCGTGCGCGCCGTCGTCGCCACCCGCGGGCAGCCGGGCTCCTCGGCCTCGGCCATGGCTCTTGTCCCCGCGTCGGGGGGCGCGGCGGGTGCAGTGCCCGCCCTGGGCCCCGCTGTCCCCCTGCTCCGCTCGGGCCGGGCAGCGCGTCCCAGCAGGCAGGAGCCCGGGACCTCTGCTCCGCCGCGCGCCCCACACCGGCCGCCCCGAGATGAGCCTCGCGGGCCGCTCTGGGGCTGCAGGATGGCCTCGGCCCGGGCACCCTGTCCCCGCCGGCCCGGTCCTGGGCACCCTCGTCCCCGCCGGCCCGGTCCTGGGCACCCTCGTCCCCGCCGGCCCGGTCCTGGGCACCCTCTTCCCCGCCGGCCCGGTCCTGGGCACCCTGTCCCCGCCGGCCCGGTCCTGGGCACCCTGTCCCCGCCGGCCCGGTCCTGGGCACCCTGTCCCCGCCGGCCCGGTCCTGGGCACCCTCTTCCCTGCCGGCTCGGTCCTGGGCACCCTCGTCCCCGGCCAGCCCGGTCCTGGGCACCCTGTCCCCGCCGGCCGGGTCCTGGGCACCCTCGTCCCCGCAGGCCCCGTCCTGGGCACCCTCGCCCCGGCTGGCCCCGTCCCCTCCAGCCGCGTCCTGGGCACTTCGTCCCCACCGGTCCCGTCTCTCCAACCTCGTCCCCTCCAACCGTGCGCCCTGTCCGTCCTCCCCGGCTCCTGCCTGCCTGGTCCGGCCACTCGGCTCGGCTGCGGGCCTTCAGGCCCCTGCGGCCGCGGCGCTGGCCGAGGACACTGCTCCCGGCCCCGCGCCGGTCCTCCCCGCGGCCCAGCACCGCTGTGCTCTCGGCTCGCCCCGGCACGTGCCACGGACGCGGCGGAACCGGCCGCCGCGAATGCGCCTCTTTGGCCCGCGACGTTTGCGTGGGGGAGACGGTCCGCGCCGGCCGTCCTCAGGCTTTCCCCGCACCGGGACCGGCCACGGTGCGCTCGGCGGTGCCGGGACCCCGGACCCAGCCCCGGGTCTCCCACGGGGTCGCCGTGTTCGCGGGCGCGCAGCCCCTGCTGGGCCGCGAGTGGGGCTGGGGCGCACGCACCCGCGCTCGCTCTCCCGCCCCCAGCCCCTTGTTTACGCGAGCAGACCCGGGGAGAATCTGGGGGCGCGGAGCCAGGGTCGTGCACGCACGGGCACAGCGCGGGGAATCTGCGCTCCGAGGGTCGCGGCGGCTCCCGGTGCGCGCTGCCCTGGGCGGGCCCTGAGCCCCGACCCCTGCCCGCCGGGGCCTCGTCTCGCTCTGGAGGGAACCGGAGGACGGGCAGGAACGGTCGGGGAGTGAGCCGGGAAGCGGGTGTAGCCCTCTCCCTGGCTGGTTGGTTGGTTTAGTTTTGTTTGGGGCCACACCGGGCGGTGCTCCGGGCTGGCCCCTGGCTTGGCTCCTCGCTCGGGTGGCTCCTGGCTCTGTGCTTGGGGGCCCTGTAGGAGGCAGGAATCAGACCAGGGCGGGAGCCCAGGTCAGCAGCACCCTTGTCCTGAGTCAGCCCCAGACCCGGCAGTGCCTGGACCCCGAGGGTGAAGGCAGAGGGTTCCCTGCGTCCCACCTCCTCCCTCGCCTGGAAACTCGCCTGACCCCGCAGCTGAGCGCCCAGGCACGGTGCAGGAGGCAGGGCCGCCAACCGTCCTACCGGCACCTGCGCAGGTGTGCTAGGGAGCATTGGGGAACTTGCTCTTCAAGCCCCCAGCGGCCTTTGGGGGCAGTCCCATATTCTGCTCCCTCTCCCCTGCAAGTTTACCCAGACTCTCCCAGGCGCCCGGTCCCCCGTTGAGCCTCCCTTTAGCAGGAGGTAGATCCTGGGATTCACCATTTGCACCCAGCACTGGTTCTACGGGGTTTCTAAACCGTTCGGTGCTTACATCTGTCCCAAGCCCAGTTTCCTTTTCTTTCTTTTTTTTTTTTTAAATTTTTTTTGCCCCACCTGACTATTCCTAGGGCTCTGTGCTCATGGGTCACTCTTGGCGGGGCTGGTGACCCTACCTGGGTCCCTACCAGGTGCGGAGTCATCGTCCATGCTGGCAAGCCTGTCTGCGGTGCTGTCTGCGGCCTCAGCCGCTGTTTTCTTTCTTCTTTTTTTTTCCTTTTTTTGGGGGCCACACTCCGTGGGGCAGAGGTGCTACTTGCTGTCCCTGTGCCCAGCCGCTCATGAGTCGCCCAGGAGGCATGGTGGGTTCTAGCCCTGGCCTGCCACCTCAGCAGAGCCTCACAACAAGCCAGACAACCCCCTACTCCATGAGGGCCTCCATTTTCCACATCCGGACTTCCCTCTCATCACAACTCCACCCAGCAGACCAGACTATAATAGCCCGGTTCATCAATAAATGCTGTATTTAGAGGTGACTACAAGAGTATACCACCCACACGGCAAGCCTGGCAAGCTGCTCGTGTCGTATTTGAAATGCCAAATACCAGTAACATTTATATTAGGTCATTCCCATGACCTAATATAATGGTTTGAGGCTCTTTATGATCCTGGAGCAAGCGGATGCCTTTGGGTTCTACTAGCATGAGACAGGACGTATGGAGATATTACTGGTGCCCGCTCTAGCAAATAGATGATGAACGGGAAGACAGTGATAGTGACTCCGTGATGCTCAGGGATTCCCCTGGCTGGAATCAGTCCTGGCGGCGTTCGGGGCTGGGGCACCAACTGGAATGCCAGAGACAGAATAGGGACCCCTCGCAAGCACCATCACAGTCAGGCTATCGCTTGGGGCCCATCACTGTGTCCGCCTGGGCCCTCAGAGACAAACAGCAGTGTCCAGCGCTGAAGCCCCCAGGCAGACCCCTGACGCCTACCCTTCGCCAAGTCTGTGTGGGTTTGGGGAGAGCCGGGTGGGGATCCAGGTGGGCTTCCCCGGGTCTGCTCAGCGCGGCCACGTGGTGTACTCTGCCTTTTCACATCCCGGGAGAGTTGGAGGAGCTAGACCTGGCGTCTCAGGCTCTGGCCGGGCTAGCCGCGACTGTCCTGCGGGCTTTGCTCTGGGCTCCCAGCTGTGGCAGCAGCGCCCTGCTGCCTGGGTCCTTGCTTATCCGGTCACCGTGGGGAGGTGCTGCCTGCCCCCATGTCCTCTGCGGCCCCTGCAGGAACGGTTCACTCTGGCTAGACACATCCCTGCGGGAATGCGCAGCTCTGAGTGCAGATGGTCCCCCCACTCCTGGACCCCCCAGCCTGGGAACCACCCCCCTGCCCCAGGTTCCCTCCAGGCACGGCTGTGCTTTGCACCTGCTCTCTATGGCTTGGACCACAGCTGGCCGGCCCGGCCTGTGCTGCAGTGCGGCACAGTGTGTCTGTGTGTGTCTGTGGTGTGTGTGTCTGTGGTGTGTGTGTGTCTCTGTGTGTGTGTGTCTGTGTGTGTGTGTGAGGCAGCAGCTAAGCAGATCCCACCTCCAGACCCCCCTAGGCTCTCCCGCCCCACCCTCCATCAGCCCTTTGCTTGGCCCAGAGCTGTCTCAGTCCTCGAACTTCTTGGTCTCTGCGAGTCCTCCCTAAGGGGGTTCAGAATCACGGGAACCACTGCAGGGCTCTCCTAGGGGGTGCTCAGGGCCCAGGGCCACTCCCGGCAGTGACCTCAGCCACTGGCCTTCTACTGCAGTACCAGATCATCAGGGCCCACCACCTGGCCCGGCCGCACAGAGGCCCGACTGCGTGAGCAGGAGGCAGCAGATAGCAGAGGCCCAGAGTAAGGCTGAGTGCGGGCACTGGGCTTGCAAGGCAAACGCCTTACCCGCTGGGCTATTGCTCCGGCCCCCATACGGCCTCTTGAGCACCACCAGGGAGTGACCCCTGAACATAGAATAAGCTCCGAGCGCTGCAGGGTGTGGCCCCCAAACAAAACCAAAAGCAAAACATATGTGAAGCAGGGGCCGGAACAATAGTCCAGCGGGTAGGGCGTTTGCCTTGCACGCAGCCGCCCCATGCCGGCCCGGGTTCGACCCCCGGCATCCCATATGGTCCCCCCAGCACTGCAAGGAGTGATTCCTGAGTGCAGAGCCAGGAGAAACCCATGTGAAGGGCCCACATCCATAACACAGAGGGAAGGCGCTGGGGTTGATGTGGCCAACCCGGGCTTTAATCTCTAGGACATTCTCTAGATGTGACCGCTGAGCGCAGAACCAGGAGTCGCCCGAGCTCCACCAGGCATAGCCCCAAACCAACCCTGAGTAAGCCCAGACCGTTTGCAAACCTGCAGCCTTGCCTGCGCGCCACTGCCCACCCTCAAAGCTGCCTACTTGGGGGGCTCCAGGGGGGCCTGAGCGGACACCGCAGCCCCTACAGGACAAGGCGCTTCTGTCTGGGAGCACACAGGGAGGTGTTGGAGGACGGTTTAGCTAGTCCGGGAGCTTTGCTGTTTTACCCACTCACAGCTTAATCTACTTAAGCCAAGGTTCATTCTAATGAGATCTCTCTTCATGTAAACACTGCTAGAGGGTGTGGCAGTTACGAAGTCACCTTGATTGAATAACTTCTAACTTATACATCTACTAAGACTTCTATGTTTTCTAGATTGGGCACAGCTCCTCTTTGTACCCACTGCACCCAGTGTGGGAGAGTTAGAATTTACCAGGAGACTGCCTTCCTGGCTACGCTGAGACTATAGGAAGGCTATAGGAAGGATCATATTAGTTTGCTCTCAAGCAGGCGAGTGTGACCCTTTCAGTATACGAAGAACAAGATACTCAGAATCACCCTGGTGCAGATAATAAGAAGGACCTTGTGGATACCATCTAGATTACATGAAGTCCATGAAATTATTTTATATCAGCCCCCTCTCTCTCCAGTGTTTTACATAAGAGATAATCTCGGGATTAGTCCTTGGCGTAACCTTTGTTTATACCTGCAATAGGGTGTGGCACTGCTCTTCTACACTCTGTTTAGGGTTCTTTGCTGACACGACCCTCCCTGGATTACTTTGGTGTATATAAGGGGACTGACTTGAGGCCCCTTCGCCTTTTGCTCCTTCTTTTGGGTGGGACTCCTCTCGGGTGAGATCCTCTCTCTTTGGTGGGAGATTTGGGCTCTTTTGTGTGGTCTAAGTTTGGACCAGAGCAAGAGTTATTTCATTATATTGGATTGCTGTGGAAGAGCTTTTGTACTATTATTATTATTCACTGTCTGTATCACTGTCTTCCCGTTCATCATCAATTTGCTCGAGAGGGCACCAGTAACATTATTATTATTATTATTTTTTGCTTTTTGGGTCACACCCAGCAACGCTCAGGGGTTACTCCTGGCTCTGCACTCAGGAATTACTCCTGGTGGTGCTCGGGGGACCACATGGGATACCCGGGATCCAACCCGGCCGGCGCCAGGCCAGCCGCATGCAAGGCAAATGCCCTACCTGCTGGGCCATCGCTCTGGCCGCCTTTTGTACTATTAAAAGCCTTTTTGGAACTGCACCAGATTCCTGAGTTTTCATCCGTTCCCCATCGGCCTCGGAGGTAGAAGAGAACTTCTGTCCTGACACTGTTGGGGACCCCAGCGGCATCCCCGACAGGGAGGAGGCTTAGTCCTGCCCACCATGATCCCCTGAGTGCTGCCTGGTGTGGCCCGGCATCTGAAGAGCACCAATCAGGGAGGCTCCACCTGGCAGTGCTCAGGGGACCATCGGAAGTGCCCGACCACACCCAGTTCTGCTCTGGGCATGACAGAGCCTGGTCTGTTGTGGTATCCCTGCACCCCGCTTTTTTTGGCCTTTTTGGGGGTCACACCCGGCGATGCTCAGGGGTTACTCCTGGTGATGCTCGCGCACCCTATGGGATGCCAGGGATGGAACCTGGGTTGGCTGCGTGCAAGGCCAACGCCCCCCCCGCCGCACTGTGGCCCGGCCCCTCTGCACCCTGCCTTAAGGAGCTGCTGGTGCTCAGCCATCCTTTTCCATCCTCAGTGGCTGCTTTCCTGACAAGCCAAATGCTCTGGCCAGTGTGCTAATGAACTTAGCGCCACACACACACACACACAGAGCCCTTGACAGAAAGCCACCCACCCACACACACAGACACACACACACAGACACAGACACAGACACACACACAGAGCCCTTGACAGAAAGCCACCCACCCACACACACAGACACACACACAGACACAGACACACACACACACACACACACACACAGCCCTTGACAGAAAGCCAAGAACCGGCCTGGGAGATCCCAGATAACAAGCCTAAGGCCCCTCTGGGTGAGAGCCACGCTCTGCTGCAGCACTTGCTGGTTCGAGTGGAGCCGGTGCCCTAGGAAACTGTTACTGGTATGACTTGCTGCTGGTCGCCCGTTACTTGTTATTACTTGGTGCTGCCTGCGGTGAGGCCCGGGATTCCTGCTGCCTCTGCTCCTCTCCCCAGACCCCACAGCCAGAAATTAAAGCCCCTAGTGGGGAAACTCTCCACAATGGTGGGGGAGGGCTGCCACCTCCCGGCCTCCAGCGCTGCTCCCAGACCACTCTCGGGTGGAGACCCCAGAGCCGCCGCCCAGGGCCCCGCCCCACCCCCACCTCCTTAAGGGGCCTGCAGCCAGTCTGCGGGTTCCAAGAATGGGGCCTGCCCAGGGGACGCACATACATCTGCTTTGCGGTTTGTAGCCGGACAAGGAGAGCACCGCTGCTGGGCGTTTAAACGGCTCAAACTTGTCAGGTTGTAGGGCTCGCACAGCTGCGAGGGCGTTTGCCTTGCACGCAGCTGACATGGGTTCGATCCTCAGGAGGAGCCCGAAGTTTCGCTTGCTCACACTTGACCCCAGGCTGTGTGTGTGCGTGTGTGTGTGTGTGTGTCTCCTCGCCTTCACCACCCTGTCAGACCACTGCCGCCTCCCCGAGCAGGGCACAGGAGCGCCCGTGGTTTCAGCACTAAGGCACCCACTCCCGCTCCAGCAGCATCCAGGCGCTGGGGCTGTGTGCAGCTCTCTCTCCCAGTCACTACCTTGCTGACAGCGAGCACACCCACCCTTACCCGCACGTTTCCAAGTGTTTCACAAGAGTTAACTGGTCCCTTGGGTTGTTTTCTTTGCTTTCAGGCCTCAGGGGTGGTGCTGGAGGCTGCCGCTTGGTGCTTGTGGACCCTCACAAGGTCCCCTAGTTCAGCTGCCGCCCAGCCCCGTTATTCCTAGAACATAAAACGGGGCTGGGGCCAGTGATAGCACGCGGGGGGCATTTGTCTTGCACACAGCCCACCCGGTCAAGCCCCAGGACGCCAGACGGTCCCCCCAGCACCACCAGGAGTAATTCCTGAGTGCAGAGCCAGGAGGAACCCCTGAGCGTATCTGGGATACGGGAGTGGCCCCCAACTGCTGAGCTGTTGGCCTCCTTTGTTTTGGGTCACACCCAGCGGTGCTCAGGGGTTCCTCCTGGCTCTGGCTCGCAATCACTCAGGGTCGGCTGCACGTGAGGCCACCACCCTCCCCGCTGTACTATCACTTCAGGTCCACAGCCTCCGTCCGTAGGGGACATCGAGACACAGGGGTACGGCATCCGGCTCAGACGGTCAGGAACGCCAGAGCTGGAGGCCAGAGTGACAGTAGAGCAGGAGGGCTTTTGCCTTGCACTCGGCTGACCCGGGTTTGACCCCCCGACGTTCCATATGGCCGGGACTGAGCCTGGGGCTCGCACACCCAGGTCTGGCCTCGGGCCTTGCCTTGGGCTGGGCCACACTGGCTGGGTGAGTGGTGCCCAGGCTTCAGAGAGAAGTGGGTCTTCTCGAGCTCTGACCGCCAAGGCTCCGTCCTTCACCAGGCCCCGGCCTCCTTCCTGGGCAGTGCTTCTGATGTTTACCCAACGGTGTCTGCCTAAGACCTGGGTGGTGTGGGCTCGAGGCTGTGGCACTGCTTTGGTCTTGATCCTCCCCGGAGAGCAATGTGTGCACTGTGGGTAGCAGGAGGAGATAAGGTCCTGGGGCGGAGGTCCTGCTCTCCCAGGTGCCTGTTTGCCTTGAGGACCACACCCAGGGGCTGGAGTCAGCCTCTTGCCTGCAGAGCCAGGCTCGGTCCTCCCAGCATCTCTGCAGCTGCAGTGAAAAGCCTGGACCCAGGGCGGCCTCAGCGGAGATTCCCTGATCCCGGAGTCAGGCTGGAGGCGGGAGGGTCACGGTGGCAGGTCACAGCATGCTCGCGGTTTCACGTGGGGTTTCACGTGGGCAGGGCAGCGAGCCTGTACATCAACACTTTTTTTTATACCCTGTGATGCTCAGGGGTTACCCCTGGCTCTTGCCCAAGAATTACTCCTGGCAGTGCTCAGGGGGCCCATATGGGATGCCGGGATCGAACCCGGTCAGCCGTGGTGCCAGGCAAATGCCGTACCTGCTGTGTTATGGCTCCGGCCCCTCTTTTTCCCCTCACAGTTTCTCTAACTGATGTTTGGTAAAATTGTAACATTTGGTCAGGTCTTAGGCATCTACCACTTGATCACTTGATAACAACAACAACAACAAAGTTTGTTTACCCTGCAGTCAAAACTGTTTCCCCGGAGTCCTCCAGCAGAAAGCTGTGAGCAGCACAGGGGGAGGGCGCTTGCCTTGCACGTGGCCACTGACCCGGGTTCGATCCCTGGCATCCCATATGGCCCGTGAGCCCTGCCCGGAGTAATTCCCGAGAGAAGAGCCAGGAGTAACCCCTGAGCGTTGTCGGGGTGACCCAAAAAGCAAAAACAGAACAAAGAAAGCTGTGAGTATATAACGCGTACTGCAAACAGCCTGATTCCTCAGTCCTATTAAAAGCCCACAGCATTTCTAAGAATAAATTTATTTTAAATTAACAAATCACTCATAATTTAAAATGTAGAGTTTTCATACACAGCGTCGATACTGAGCAAACACCGACAGGACCACGAGAGACTCCTGCTGCGGCAACAACACCTATTTCATCCCAATACTGGCCGATCCTGCTCCGGCGAGCCGAGATAATGGCGGACTGTTCTGGAACTCAATCCTGGACTCGGGTCAGCGACGGGGCATTCACGCCATGAGGGCGTGCGTGGGGACCGCGCCGGGGCCCGTCACTTGGCGTACTTCTGTAGGAAGCGGTCAAAGGCGTCATAGATGGCCTGTCTGCAAGGGACAGGACACAGGAGGCATGGGCTGGGCTGAGGGGCCGGTCTCTGCCCCCGGAGCCCCTGAAGACCCTGGGAACTGTCACCTGTGGCAGTTCAGAAGCACTGTCTACACAGACACTCTCTCTCTCTTTCTCTCTCTCTCGCTCTCTCATAAGGGCAAGGAGAGAAAGAACTGGCTTTTTTTTCTTTTTGGGTCACACCCGGCAATGCTCAGGGGCTCCTCCTGGCTCTGAGCTCAGGAATTACTTCTGGCATGGCTCAGGGGACCATATGGGATGCCGGGATCGAACCAGGCTTGGCCATGTGCAAGGCAAATGCCCTCCCCATTGTGCTATCGCTCTGGCCCCGAACTGGCTTCTTTTATCACTGGTTGAGAATCAACTGCCGAGGCTGGAGTGATAGTACAGCAGGAGGGCATTTGCTTAGCATGTGTCCAGCCCGGTTCGACCCTCGGGATGCCGTAGGATCCTCTGAGCACCACCTGAAGTGACCCTGAGTACAGAGCCAGGAGTAACCCCTGAGCATCGCTAGGTATGACCCACAAAGCCAAAGAAGAAACAAAGAAAAGAAAAGAAAAGGAGAACCAACTGCTGACATAGCTGTTCAGAATGTGGCCTTTATTTTGAATCACTCTGTAAACTGATTCTCAAAACTAAACGCCCTCGGGCTGGGGCGACGGCTCTCAGCTCCCAGACTCCAGCCTGGCACCCGAGCCGCCCCTCAAGAGCTAGGCCCACAGGCGGCTTCAAAACCAAAGGAACTGGGCCTGGAGTGACAGCACAGCAGGTAGGGCATTTGCCTTGCATGCGGCTGACCAGGGTTCGATCCCCGGCATCCCATATGGTCCTCCAAACATCACCAGGAGTCATTCGTTTTATTTTCTTTTTTTTTTTTGGGTCACACCTGGCTACACTCGGGTAATTCCTGGCTCTTTGCGCAGGACTGACTCCTGGCGGTGCTCAGGGGACCAGATGGGAGCTGGGGAATGAGCCCAGGTTGGCCACGTGCAAGGCAAACGCCCTCCCCGCTGTGTTGTCGCTCCAGCCCCACCCGAGTAATTCTTAAGTGAAGAGCCCGGAGTAACTCTTGAGTGTCAGGGGTGTTGGAGGACAGGTTTAGCTAATCTGGGAGCTTTGCTGTTTTACCCACTCACAGCTTAATCTACTTAAGTCAAGGTTCATTCTAATGAGACCTCTCCTATTTAAACACTGCTAGAGGGTGTGGCACTTACAGAAGTCACCTTGACTCTGAATAACTTCTGACTTATACATCAACTAAGACGTCTATGTTTTCTAGATTGGGCACAGCTCCTCTTTATACCCACTGCACCCAGCGTGGGACAGTTAGAATTTACCAGGAGACTACCACCCTGGCTATGTTGATCTATAGGAAGATTGTAGGAAGGATCATACTAGTTTGCTCTCAAGCAGGCGAGTGTGACCCTTTGCAGATAATAAATAAGAAGGACCTTGTGGGTACCATCTAGATTACATGAAGCTCATGAAATTAAGATGTATTACTTTATACCAGCCCCCCAGTGTTTTACATAAGAAATAATCTCAGTAGAAGGGATTAGTCCTTGGTATAACCTTTGTTTATACCTGCAATAGGGTGTGGCACTGCCCTTCTACAATCTGTTTAGGATTCTTTGTTGACCCAACCCTTCCTGTCACAGATAGGATTACTTTGGTGTAATAAGGGGACTGACTTGAGGCCCCTTGGCCTTTTTTCCCTTCTTCTGGGTAGGACTCCTCTCAGGTAAGATCCTTTCTCTTTGTTGGGAGACTTAGGCTCTCTTGCATGGTCAAAGTTCTGACCAGAGCTAGAGTTCTTTCATTATATTGGATTGCTGTAGAAGAGCTTTTATACTATTAAAAGCCTTTTTTGGAACTGTGCCAGACTCGTGAGTTTTCATCTGTTCCCCGGCAGTCTCAGAGTTAGAAGACAACTTCTGTCCTGATACTGTCGGGGACCCCAGCGGCATTCCCGACAGGGGGTGTGACCCCCAATAAAAAACAAAACCAGGGGCCGGAGTGATAGCCCGTGGATAGGGCATTTGCCTTGCACGTGGCCGGCCCAGGCTGGCCTGGGTTCGATCCCCGACATCCCATATGGTCCCCCGAGCACCGCCAGGAGTAATTCCTGAGTCCAGAGCCAGGAGTAACCCCTGAGCATTGCCGGTGTGACCCAAAAAAAAAAAAAAGGGACTAGAGACAGAACAGCAGAGAGCGCTTGCCTGGCATGCAGCTGACCCGGGTTCCTGGAGCCTGAGCGCAGAGCCAGGAGTAACCCCTGAGCATCGCCAGGTGTGACCCCCGCCCCACCAAAACAAGACATGCCAGCTCCGGTGCAGAGTGCGCCCCAAGCTCAGCAGGTGCGGTAGGGACAGCTCCAGTGCAGAGTGCGCCCCCAAGCTCAGCAGGTGCGGTAGGGACAGCTCCGGTGCAGAGTGCGCCCCAAGCTCAGCAGGTGCGGTAGGGACAGCGAAGGGACTTTGGCCGGCCCCGGGGCTCAGCCCCACAACGTCCCCAGTCAGGCCCTCCCGCAGAGGGGTCCCAGTTCCGGAAGCCCCCAGACCCCTGCCCGCGGCCCGGCCCGCCTTGCCTGAAGAGGCCCTGCTTGAAGAGGTAGGCGCTGATGTGGCCGCCGGCCCAGGTAGCGCACCTCGCAGCCGGGCCAGATCTCCTGCAGGCTGCGCACGCCGGTCCGCTGGATGTACGCGCCCTCTTTGGCCTGCACCACGATGATGAGGCTCGGGTCCACGGGGACTGGGCGTGGGCGCAGAGGACGTGCACACGCGTGAGGGGCGCTGACACAGGACGCCGCCGCCTTCTTGCCCCAGCCCCCCCGCTCTTCCTGGGGGTCTGGGCCACGCCCCGTGCGATGGGGGGGGGCACGCCTCACTGCCCAGCGTGTTCTGGGGGAAGCGACCACAGATGGCTCGAACAGCACACGTTGGCGCCTTGTCCGTGGGCGGATCGCCCCTGGCTCACACAGATAAGGCTCAGGCTCTGCTGCCTGGCGCGACCGGGGCCTGGAAACACCCTAGGAATGTTGCTCATTAGGGGCCTTCCCGGCACCCCACAACCCCCCAGCACCGCCAGGAGTGATCTCGGAGCACGGCTGCCTGTGGCCCCCAAACAGGCAACAACAAAGTATTTCTTCCAGCAGAAATACTAGATGTGGGGCCGGAGCGATAGCCCAGCGGGTAGGGCGTTTGCCTTGCACGCGGCCAGCCTGTGCCGGCCCGGGTTCGATCCCCGGCATCCCATATGGTCCCCCCGAGCACCGCCAGGAGTGATTCCTGAGTGCAGAGCCAGGAGAAACCCCTGAGCATCGCCGAGTGTGACCCAAAAAGCAAAAAAAAAAAAAAAAAGAAATACTAGATGCTTTTTGGCTTTGAGAGGAACTTTTTTTCCCTTTTTTGGGCCACACCCAGCCAAGCTCAGGGGCTCCTCCTGGCTCTGTGCCCAGGAATTACTTACGGATTCCAGGGATGGAACCCGGGCTGGCCGCGAGGAAGGCCAACGCCCCTCCCGGCTGTGCTATGGCCCCGGGCCCTGGCTGGCCCCTTCTTTGCATGCCCAGTCCCATGGTTGCCCACATCCGCCATCTGCATACAGACACATCTGCAGTCTGTTTGCTGGACGCAAGCTGATCCTTTTCGGGTCATACCTGGAGAGGCTCAGGGGTTCCTCCTGGCTCTGAGCTCAGGAATTACTCCTGGCAGGGCTCAGGGGACCCTATGGGATGCCGGGGACCTAACCCCTGATTGGCCACGTGCAAGGCAAATGCCCTCCTTGCTGTACTACTGCTCTGGTCCGAGGTACTTTGTTTTTGCTGAACCTGCCATGTAGGTGGATGGGTGCCGGGCCGGACCCCCATGAGGGACCCCTGGGGCGGGTGTGGGCGCTGGGCCGGACCCCCATGAGGGACCCCGTGGGCGGGTGTGGGAGCTGGGCTGGGCCCCCATGAGGGTGCCTGGAGAGGGGCCTCGGTCACTTGCCGCGTCCCGCCCGTCCCCAGTACCTGAGAAGTTGGCCACGTGGGTGCACTCTCGTCCATGGCGCCCTTCATGAAGGTCAGCGGCTCCCGGTGGAGGAGGCTCTGCCTTTGCTCCTCGCTGGGCCGCCGCAGGGGCTCAGGCCGTGGCCTGGCGGACAGGTTCTGGCCCAGGGGCTCGCGCCCAGCATCCTGGTGCAGCAGGGAGCCCCTCCGCGGCAGCCGTGACGGGCGAGTGGCTGGATGCGGGGTGCTGGGCCCGGCGAGGGTCCGACACGTCCAGACGCAGGGTCGGGCGAGCGGATCAGGGTTGGAGGCCTTGGCCGTGCCGTGGGGGGCCGGGCTTCCCGCGCGGCGCTCTGAAGGAGTCGGCCCGCGGCAGGGAGGGGAGACACGTGCTGGGCCACAGGCCAGACCTGCAGCATCTCGGGGCAGGCGGGCGCATGGTGCAGAGACCTGGACAAGTCCCCACACGGCCAGCCTGGACGCTGAGGGCCACTTACAGCTGGGACAGGGGAGAGGCCAGCAGCGGGCAGGGGAAGGAGACAGGCCCGGGCCTGACGGCCGCCGCGCTGGGCCCAGCACTGAGGCTCGGGCTCAGCACAGCTCCCCCGCAGGCAGAACCAAACAGTCTGAAAGACCGCGGCCGCTCTGCACCCTCACTCAGCCCAGGATCACGCGCGGCTAGAGAGCTCCAAGAGGCCCAGCAAGCTGCAGGCTCACGTGGTAGCGGCCTACCCCCGCAGCAACAGGCTGAAATCCGGGGGCAGGCCCGGCTCAACCAAACCGCAACAGCCAGAGACCACCACTCGCAGTCACGGCAGCCCCCAGGCTGCACTCCGCTCTGGAAAGAGCCCACCGCGAGAGAAGCCGGCTTTCACACTCAGCTGTGCGCGCACCTGCTCCGATTCCTGCAGGAGCTCCTGGAGCCGGGACTGGGCCCTCCCCAAGCCCCCCATCCCAGAAGGTCACATGGCCGCCCAGGACTCCTCCCCGGCCACTGCAACCTCACTCCGGCCACCGGTCAGACACGCATCTAGAAATCTCCAGGAGGACCAAGAAGCTGCAGACACATTACTGGCCAGTGGCCGCAGAGCAGCTGCACGAATTCTCAAACAGACAGACAGACAAGCAGTGTGCTGGGACACTTTCTACGCTGTGAGAACACAGCAGTCATTTCTCACACAGGGGACCAGATGGCCCAATGGTTCCAGGTTGAGATTTAATAATCCCTATTAACCTTTTCTAAGAATCCTTTTTTTTTTTAGCAAATTCGGTCTAACGTAGCCCTTATGTTAGATTATTCAGCAGAGGATCAGGATAGGTCCAAACAGTAGTTGTGAAAACCTGAAATAATGATGACCCAAATTTGCACTTAACGACCCAGGAAAAGCTTATGTCGTTATCAATACCGTTACTATTTATACGCTGCAATAATCAATACAATTAGTGCCAGCTAGTAGAGCAGGCATGGGGGTGGCGGGAGGGTAGGAAAGGAAGGTCTTTGGTGGTGATGGGATTGGTGTTGAGTGATGAGCGCTTGTATCAACTGTACTGTGGAAAACTTAGTGCTTTGTAAATCACGGTGTTCAAATAAAGAGGAAAAATAAAAAGAAAATAAAAGATCAAGGTCAAAATGTCCCAAAATTTCAAAAACATGGGGCCGGAGCCGGCGCAGCTGGGAGGGCGCTCGCTTGCTGCAGCTGACCCGGGTTCCATCTGGTCCCACACCTGGCTCTGCACTCAGGAATTACTCCTGAGTGCTTGGGGATCATATGGGACGCCACAGACCAAACCTGGGTTGGTTGTGTGCAAGGCAAACAAACGCCTTACCCGCTGTACTATCGCTTTGGCTCAATAAAATATTTTTTCCCAAAGACACAAATTAAGATGAAAGACTAGAAAACAGCATAAGCAAAAAAAAAAAATCCAAGGATGCCGTCTGGGGAATACGCACGACTAACATCCCAGTGAGAGCAGCGTGGAGTGAAGGAAGTGCCCCTAGCCTGAGGGGCGAGAGAGAGCAGAGCGGGAGAAAGCTTCGCCTTGCATGCTCCTGACCGGTTCCATGTCCGCACTCCGCAGTGTCCCTTGAGCCCACCAGGAGTGATCCGAGTGCAGAGCCAGGGGTCAGCCCTGAGCACCAAAACCAAACCCAGCACGACAGAAAATACCAGCACAGCACACGGTCATCAAGGCCAGAAGAGAGGGTCTGAGAGCAGCAGGGGAAGCACCAGCACCCCGGAACTCTGCCTGGACAGAGGAGACTTTGCACGTGTAGAAACAGCGTTTACAAATGACCTGGGCGGGCCGAGTCATAGCACAGTGGGAGGCGTTGCCTTGCACGCAGCCGACCCAGGTTTGATCCCCAGCGTCCCATATGGTCCCCTGAGCACCACCAGGAGTAATACCTGAGTGCAGAGCCGGGAATACCCCTGAGACCACCGGGTGTGACCCAAAAAAGGCAAACAAAAGAACCGGGGGCCAGGGAGGAGGACAGCAGGCAGGGCGCCGACGCATTGCACATGGCCAACCTGGGACGGATCCCTGATAACCAATGTGGTCGCTAGTGCAGAGCCAGGAGGCACCTGAGACTGCCGGGCCAGACCCCCAAACACAAACAAGTAAAGAGGACCAGAGCCCAAGCAAACTCAGCCTCCATCATGCAGTCAGAATACTCACTCGGCAGTACCTGGCAGTCAGAATACTCTCTCGGCAGTACCCGGCAGTTAGAATACTCACTCCAGTACCCAGGCAGTCAGAATACTCACTCGGCAGTACCCGGCAGTCAGAATACTCACTCCAGTACCCGGCAGTCAGAATACTCACTTTCGGCAGTCAGAATACTCACTCCAGTACCCCGGCAGTCAGAATACTCACTTGGCAGTACCCGGCAGTACCCGGCAGTCAGAATACTCACTCGGCAGTACCCGGCAGTCAGAATACTCTCTCGGCAGTACCCGGCAGTCAGAATACTCTCTCAGCAGTACCCGGCAGTCAGAATACTCACTCGGCAGTACCCGGCAGTCAGAATACTCATTCAGCAGTACCCGGCAGTCAGAATACTCACTCAGCAGTACCTGGCAGTCAGAATACTCTCTCGGCAGTACCCGGCAGTCAAAATACTCTCTTGGCAGTACCTGGCAGTCAGAATACTCTCTCGGCAGTACCCGGCAGTCAGAATACTCACTCAGCAGTACCCGGCAGTTAGAATACTCACTCAGCAGTACCCGGCAGTCAGAATACTCTCTCGGCAGTACCCGGCAGTCAGAATACTCTCTCGGCAGTACCTGGCAGTCAGAATACTCTCTCGGCAGTACCTGGCAGTCAGAATACTCTCTCGGCAGTACCCGGCAGTCAGAATACTCTCTCGGCAGTACCCGGCAGTCAGAATACTCTCTCGGCAGTACCTGGCAGTCAGAATACTCTCTCGGCAGTACCCGGCAGTTAGAATACTCACTCCAGTACCCAGGCAGTCAGAATACTCACTCGGCAGTACCCGGCAGTCAGAATACTCACTCAGCAGTACCCGGCAGTCAGAATACTCTCTCGGCAGTACCTGGCAGTCAGAACTCTCTCGGCAGTACCCGGCAGTCAGAATACTCTCTCGGCAGTACCCGCAGTCAGAACTCTCTCGGCAGTACCCGGCAGTCAGAATACTCACTCCAGTACCCCAGCAGTCAGAATACTCACTTGGCAGTACCACGGCAGTCAGAATACTCACTCGGCAGTACTGCGGCAGTCAGAATACTCTCTCGTCAGTACTCGGCAGTCAGAATACTCACTCGGCAGTACCACGGCAGTCAGAATACTCACTCGACAGTACCCAGTAGTCAGAACACTCTCGGCAGTACCGCGGCATTCAGAATACTCACTCTAGTACCCCGGCAGTCAGAATACTCTCTCGGCAGTACCTGGCAGTCAGAATACTCACTCCAGTACCCCGGCAGTCAGAATACTCACTCGGCAGTACCCAGCAGTCAGAATACTCAATCGGCAGTACCGGCAGTCAGAATACTCACTCGGCAGTACCCGGCAGTCAGAATACTCACTCAGCAGTACCCGGCAGTCAGAATACTCTCTCGGCAGTACCCAGCAGTCAGAATACTCTCTCGGCAGTACCCAGCAGTCAGAATACTCTCTCGGCAGTACCCAGCAGTCAGAACTCTCTCGGCAGTACCCGGCAGTCAGAACTCTCTCGGCAGTACCCGGCAGTCAGAATACTCTCTCGGCAGTACCCAGCAGTCAGAACTCTCTCGGCAGTACCCAGCAGTCAGAATACTCACTCGGCAGTACCCAGCAGTCAGAACTCACTCAGCAGTACTCGGCAGTCAGAATACTCACTCGGCAGTATCCAGCAGTCAGAATACTCACTCGGCAGTACCCAGCAGTCAGAACTCTCTCGCAGTACCTGGCAGTCAGAATAATCTCGGCAGTATCCAGCAGTCAGAATACTCACTCGGCAGTACCCGGCAGTCAGAATACTCACTCAGCAGTACCCGGCAGTCAGAATACTCACTCAGCAGTACCCAACAGTCAGAATACTCTTTCGGCAGTACCCAGCAGTCAGAATACTCACTCGGCAGTACCCAGCAGTCAGAACTCACTCAGCAGTACCCGGCAGTCAGAATACTCTCGGCAGTACCCAGCAGTCAGAATACTCTCTCGGCGGTACCCAGCAGTCAGAATACTCTCTCGGCAGTACCCAGCAGTCAGAACTCTCTCGGCAGTACCCGGCAGTCAGAATACTCTCTCGGCAGTACCCAGCAGTCAGAACTCTCTCGGCAGTACCCAGCAGTCAGAATCCTCACTTCGGCAGTACCCAGCAGTCAGAACTCACTCAGCAGTACTCGGCAGTCAGAATACTCACTCGGCAGTATCCAGCAGTCAGAGCTCACTCCAGCAGTACCCGGCAGTCAGAATACTCTCTCGGCAGTACCCAGCAGTCAGAACTCTCTCGCAGTACCTGGCAGTCAGAATAATCTCTCGGCAGTATCCAGCAGTCAGAATACTCACTTTCGGCAGTACCCGGCAGTCAGAATACTCACTCAGCAGTACCCGGCAGTCAGAATACTCACTCAGCAGTACCCGGCAGTCAGAATACTCACTCAGCAGTACCCAACAGTCAGAATACTCTTTCGGCAGTACCCAGCAGTCAGAATACTCACTCGGCAGTACCCAGCAGTCAGAACTCACTCAGCAGTACCCGGCAGTCAGAATACTCTCTCGGCAGTACCCAGCAGTCAGAATACTCTCTCGGCGAGTACCCAGCAGTCAGAATACTCTCTCGGCAGTACCCAGCAGTCAGAACTCTCTCGGCAGTACCCGGCAGTCAGAATACTCTCTCGGCAGTACCCAGCAGTCAGAACTCTCTCGGCAGTACCCAGCAGTCAGAATCCTCACTTTCGGCAGTACCCAGCAGTCAGAACTCACTCAGCAGTACTCGGCAGTCAGAATACTCACTCGGCAGTATCCAGCAGTCAGAGCTCACTCAGCAGTACCCGGCAGTCAGAATACTCTCCGGCAGTACCCAGCAGTCAGAACTCTCTCGCAGTACCTGGCAGTCAGAATAATCTCTCGGCAGTATCCAGCAGTCAGGAATACTCACTCGGCAGTACCCGGCAGTCAGAATACTCACTCAGCAGTACCCGGCAGTCAGAATACTCACTCAGCAGTACCCAACAGTCAGAATACTCTTTCGGCAGTACCCAGCAGTCAGAATACTCACTCGGCAGTACCCGGTAGTCAGAATACTCACTCAGCAGTACCCGGCAGTCAGAATATTCTCTCGGCAGTACCCGGCAGTCAGAATACTCTCTCGGCAGTACCCAGCAGTCAGAACTCTCTTGGCAGTACCCGGCAGTCAGAATACTCACTCTAGTACCCGGCAGTCAGAATACTCACTCGGCAGTACCCGGCAGTCAGAATACTCTCTCGGCAGTACCTGGCAGTCAGAATACTCACTCCAGTACCCCGGCAGTCAGAATACTCACTCGGCAGTACCCAGCAGTCAGAATACTCACTTGGCAGTACCCAGCAGTCAGAACTCTCTCGGCAGTACCCAGCAGTCAGAATACTCTCTCGGCAGTACCCAGCAGTCAGAACTCTCTCGGCAGTACCCAGCAGTCAGAATACTCACTCGGCAGTACCCAGCAGTCAGAACTCACTCCAGCAGTACCCGGCAGTCAGAATACTCTCTCGGCAGTACCCAGCAGTCAGAATACTCTCTCGGCAGTACCTGGCAGTCAGAATAATCTCTCGGCAGTATCCAGCAGTCAGAATACTCTCTCGGCAGTACCCGGCAGTCAGAATACTCACTCAGCAGTACCCAACAGTCAGAATACTCTCTCGGCGGTACCCAGCAGTCAGAACTCTCTCGGCAGTACCCAGCAGTCAGAATACTCACTTTCGGCAGTACCCGGCAGTCAGAATATTCTCTCAGCAGTACCCAGCAGTCAGAACTCTCTCGGGAGTACGCCGGCAGTCAGAACTCTCTTGGCAGTACCCGGCAGTCAGAATACTCACTCCAGTACCCGGTGTTGGAGGATAGGTTTAGCTATTCTGGGAGTTTTGTTGTTTTGCCCACTCCCAGCTTAATCTATTTAAGCCAAGGTTCATTCTAATAAGACCTCCCTTCTATGTAAACACTGCTAGAGGGTGTGGCACTTACAGAAGTCACTTTGACTCTGAATAACTTCTGACTTATACATCTACTAAGACTTCTATGTATCTAGATTGGGCACAGCTCCTCTTTATACCCACTGCACCCAGCATGGGACAGTTAGAATTTACCAGGAGACTACCACCCTGGCTACGCTGAAACTATAGGAAGACTATAAGGAAGGATCATACTAGTTTGCTCTAAGCAGGCGAGTGTGACCCTTTCAGTACACAAGAACAAGATACTCAGAATCACCCTGGTGCAGATAATAAGAAGGACCTTGTTGGTACTATCTAGATTACATGAAGCTCATGAAGTTAAGATGTATTACTTTATATCAGCCCCCTCTCTCTCTCCAGTGTTTTACATAAGAGATAATCTCGGAGTAGTCCTTGGTGTAACCTTTGTTTATACCTGCAATAGGGTGTGGCACTACACTCTGTTTAGGGTTCTTTGCTAACATGACTCTCCCTGGATTACTTTGGTGTATATAAGGGGACTGACTTGAGGCCCCTTGACCTTTTCGCCGGCTTTTGGCTCCTGTGGCTTTTGGCTCCTGCGGCTTTTGGCTCCTCAGCCTTTGGCTTTTGGCTTTTTGCTCTTTGGCCTTTTGTTCCTTCTTCTGGGTAGGGCTCATCTCGGGTGAGATCCTCTCTCTCTTTGGTGGGAGACTTAGGCTCTCTTGTATGGTCTAAGTTTGGACCAGAGCTAGAGTTTGTTCATTATATTGGAGTGCTGTGGAAGAGCTTTTGTACTATTAAAAGCCATTTTGGAACTGCACCCGGACTCGTGAGTTTTCATCTATTCCCCTGGCCTCCTCGGAGGTAGAAGAGAACTTCTGTCCTGACATTGTCGGGGACCCCTGCGGCATTCCCGACACCCCCGGCAGTCAGAATACTCACTTTCGGCAGTACCCTGGCAGTCAGAATACTCACTCCAGTACCCCGGCAGTCAGAATACTCACTCGGAGTACCCCGGCAGTCAGAATACTCAATCGGCAGTACCCCGGCAGTCAGAATACTCACTCAGCAGTACCCGGCAGTCAGAATACTCACTTATGTACCCCGGCGGTCAGAATACTCACTCCGCAGTACTCCAGCATGTGGCTGAGCTCTTCCTCGTACACGGCTTGCGTATAATACTGCTTCTCCAGCTCCCGCCAGTTGATGGACTTGCTGAGGACACCCTGCAGCAGAGACGAGCTGTCACACCACCCGCTTGGAAAGCAGCAAGGCAGGGGCTGGGAGATGGGGTTGGCCTGGAGATCAGGCAGGGCGCGGGAGAGCTGGGCTCCGAGATAGTGGAGCTGGCTGCCCGGGGCTCGGGCAGAGGCCAGGCCTCCCTCCATCCAACACAGGACCAGTCTCAATGGGGCCGGACACCACGGCAGACGGAAGACACTGGATTGGCATGTGGCTGACCTGAGTTCTAGCCCTGGCACCCAGCAGGGTCCCAAACCCTGCCTGGAGTCAGCCCTGAACACATCTGCTGTGACTCAAAAACAGGAGCAAAATAAAGCAGCCCAAAGGGACAGAGCAGCAGGCCCATGCGTTCAAATGCTGCCCAGGCCAGCAGCCCTCAGGGCATCGCTCTCCCTCCTCCCTCCCCTCTCCCTTCGTCCCTGCCTCGCTCCTTCCCTCCTCCCGTCTTTCCTTCCTTCCCTCTTGCCATTCCTCCCTCCCTGCCTCCCCCTATTTTTTTCCTGATTTTCAGGGGCCCCCCTGGCTGTGCTGGGGACTGAACCGGTCAGCGCCTGGTCCCTGGGCAGCCCCTCACGAAGCTTTGTCCTTGGCGACTTGGGCAGAGTGGGCACGTGGACGGGGCTCAGGCAGGCTCCTGAGCTTTGCTGAAGGTCTGTTCACATGCCCCAGCCGCGTGGCATTACCGTGGTGAAGACCGCAGAAGCCGTGGACCAGGACAGGCAGGGGACCAGCGGCATGGGCTTGGGCCAGTTGGACACGGCCAAGGACGCCATCTGCTGGGAGAGCGCAGCGGTCAGGGCTGGCGGGGGCCACAGGAGGATGCAGGGACACGGCCCATGAGGGTGACTCTGCCCGGAAACTCTCAGGTCACCAAGGGACAAGCCCCAGAGCTGGCCCGCGAGCGAGGCCAGAAGGGCCTATAAGAGTCCCGAGGCTTGTCTCACTCGTGAGGCTCCAGGGGGTCCAGAGGCGGGAGAAGGCTGGGCTGGAGCAAGCCGAGATTTCAGGCGTGAGGCGGCTCTGTCTTGGGGCAGGGGGCAAGGGCTCCCCTTGGAGGGGCAGAGGGAGAGGGGTGTGGCCACAGGCTCGGCCGGAGGACACCTGCCCTGGCTGGGCCCTCGGGCTTGGCGGCTCGGCAACACGCACACGGCAGCCAGGCGAGGCGGGCGGAGGCTCACAGGTGTGCTGAGGAGGGCCCCGAGCTAAGGGTCGCGGCAGGTGCCGGGCAGCAGCGGGGCTGGGGCCGGGATCAGGACAGGCAGGAAGAGAAACAAACTGGCGGCTCTGGGCCCGGAAGCTGCTTCCACCGCCCGCGAGGGCTCTGCCTCTGCCATCTGGTTGTTTTTTTTTTTTTTTTTTTTTTAGGTCACACCCAGCAATGTTCAGGTGTTATTCCTGGCTCTGCACTCAGGAATTACTCCTGGCGGTGCTCGAGGGACCACATGGGATGCTGGGGATCGAACCTGGGTCGGCGCATGCAAGGCAAATGCCCTCCCCGCTGTGCTGTCGCCTCCAGCCCCCTGCCTCTACCATCTGGCTGTGGGAGCTCTAACGGCCCTGCCGCCACCTGACTGTGGAGGCCCGTGTCCACGTGATGCCCGACAGAGCCTGGCGTCCAGCCCATCGGGCAGCTGCCCTGCCCGCGTCTATTCCAAGCTTTGTGATCCAAACGGCCGTGGAAGAGCCGGGAAGGCCCGAGTGTGCCCGGCCGCCGCCTGCGGGAGGTCTCGTGCCCACCCACTCACGTGTCCGCCCATGGAGATGCCCGTCATGCCCAGCGGCCCGTAGCCCTCTCTCTCCAGCCAGTGCAGCAGCGCCGCCGACTCCAGCACCAGCGCCGCCCATCACGAACAGGTCGGACACGTTCCTCAGGCACGACCTTCTGGCCTCGCACGGGGGGAGACGGCGGTTAGTGCAGCTCCGCTGGGTCGCGCGCAGTGCTCAGGAGAGACCCCCAGTGGGGCCAGGGGCAGCGGGAGCCCAGGCAGGAGCACGGCCCCCCACATGCAAGGACCAAGAAAAAACATCGGAGCAGCAGCCGGGCTCGGGCCTCCCTCCCGCTGGGGCAACTCGGCTTGGCGTGAAAATCCGAATCGCTGCCTGTTTACGGTGGCTGCTAAAAATGAACAAGGCCAGAGAGAGCGCCAAGGGCTGAGCTCTCTGCTCCCAGGGCCCAGGCTTGCTCCTCTGCAGGCGGGTGTGGGTGGGCCCCAAGCACCAGCAGGTGGGCACCGACACTCACAAAAGGCACCTGTCTCTCAGGGCCCTGGCGCCCCCAGCCCCGCCTCATAAACACAGAACAGAAGCAGACACCGGAGTCTCTTCCGGCTCAGGAGGGGTCTGAGAGAGGCTGCAGGGACAGCGCGGGGTGGCTGGGCTGGGGCAGGGCCCTTGCGGGAGAGGCACAGGCAGGTGTGCGGGGTGGGGACCAGCGGCCGCTCACTCCGCCTCAGCCCTGCAGCCCCGCCCCACGCCGGGCACTCAAGGCAAAGACTAGCATTGGTTTCTGTGTCGCACCGCGCTGCTCAGGGCTCTGGGCTGGGGCACCATGAGGGACGCCAGGATGGGACCCAGGCAGGCCGCATGCAAGGCAAGCACCTCCCCCACTGCACTGCCGCTCTGGCCCCGCTATCACAATTCCAGGCAGAAGCGTTTACTTACATCTGATCCTTGGGCTTCCTGCAGCCATTTAAGAAAGCGGTCAAAGAGAAAGTCGTGCCGTGATTACATGCGCTGCGCCACAGCCCGCATGGACTTAAGCCAATTACTGAAACAGCTATTCCGCAGAAACTCAAATAGGCCGTGCGGTTTCCAGCTTATGCCTTCGTTCTTTCTTTTGAAAACAGGTTCGATGAGATGTGACCAGACAAACATTTCACCCCTTTAAAGTATGTTATTCAGGGTTTTTTTTTTTTTTTTTTGGGTCACACCCAGCGATGCTCAGGGGTTCCTCCTGGCTCTGCATTTGGGAATTACTCCTGGGGACCATGGGTTGCTGCGGATCAAACCGTTAGCCGCATGCAAGGCAAACAGCCCACCCGCTGTGCTACCACTCCGGCCCGTGTTTTTAACTTATTCGTAGGGTTCTGTAACTCCTAAAACATAAACTGCACGGCTTTTTTGTTTTGTGCTTATTATAGAAAATCTAGAAATACAGAAAAGTGTGTTGAAAGAAACTCAGTGTTCAGGCAACACCAGCCCTTGTGTTTTCAGACTGTCCTCACTCATTGCTGGGACCCCACACCTCCGACTCAGGCTTCGCCAGTCTGCGAGCACGCTCTGCCCCGGGGTCTGGACGGCCCTACTGTTCTGGCTCGGGGCTGCTGTCTGCCTACCGAGGCTCCCACCCCCTGCAGGCCGGCTGCTCTCTGGCCCCCTTGGGACACTCTAACAGTGTTGGAAGGCGAGTGACAGCTTGTTTACTACTAGGCCTCCCCTGACCATCAGACTTAATACTCTAAATAATCTCAGGGATTGACCCCATTTACCAGTGACAAAATGGAGCTGCTGCAAGCCCGAGGCCCGAAGCTGGTGAGGCAGAGCCGCAGTGGCTGTCCCCGCAGACCCGGACGTGGAGACGGTGCGGGCTGGGCTCAGGAAGGCAGGAGCCCCACAGCCTGCGCCTGGCACCAACGCTGGCGCCCTGGGCCTGCTGGATCTTTGCGTCTCCCCTTGCCCTGGCCGGGCGGACAGCAGCCACTCTCCCGGCCTGAGGCTGGGGCCTTCCTCTCTCTGACCAGCGACGTGGGACGTTCTTATACCCGGGCGCTATTTCGCCTCCTCCTTGTGGGCAGCCTCTCGTCCCGTCTTGAAGGTTCGTTAAGAACTGTTCTAGGGACTGGAGCGGCAGCACAGCGGGGAGGGGCTTGCCCTGCACAGGGCAGACCAGGGTCCAATCCGACACCCCACAGGGCCCCCAAGCCCCGCCAGGAGGAAGCCCTGAGCCATTGGGTGAGCCCCGCTGGGCCCCCCCACCAAAAAAAAAAATAACTGTCCTAGGGGCTGGAGAGAGCACAGCAGCTAGGGGCGGCTAGGGGCTGGACTTGCAAATGCTTGACACAGGTTCAATCCCGGCACCCCATAGGGCCCCCCAAGCCCTGCCATGAGTGATCCCTGAGCACTGCTGGGCATGGCCCCAAAACACAGAACAGAAAAACAACTTCTTCAACCTCAAGTGATGACGTGTCACAGGGAAAGCATTTCCGACACAGCTTCCTGCCGAGAGAGCGCTGGCCTACAGACGT
Organism: Cryptotis parvus; assembly: GCA_021461705.1. Taxonomy (NCBI): domain Eukaryota; kingdom Metazoa; phylum Chordata; class Mammalia; order Eulipotyphla; family Soricidae; genus Cryptotis; species Cryptotis parvus. The sequence goes on along the minus strand of JAJIBD010007414.1, from coordinate 44,858 downwards.
CACAGCTGGAGAATCCAGACCCCTGCTCCGTCCACTCTAACCCTACAGATATCACAGCTGAAGAAGCCGCTGACCCCTGCTCCGTTCACTCTGACCCTACAGACGTCAAGGCGACCGCTGACCCCTGCTCCGTCCACTCTGACCCTACAGACCTCACAGCCACCGCTGACCCCTGCTCCGTCCATGTCACGGCCACCGCAGACTCCTGACCCGTCCCCCTTCAGTACAGAGCAGCCCTTCCCTGGCCCTGCTGGACACCGCCCAGGCCACAAAGGATAGTAGGGGTTCTCAAGCAGCAGGGACGCCATGCCCGCCTCCCGGATCATGGGCGCGCCATCAGGGTCGCGCCGCCAGTAGTACTGCGGGAGGGGAAGGGAAGGTGGGCGGTGAGGGTCGCGCACACCTTACCGCGCCCTGCCAGGGCACCGCGGGCACCGCGGCGTCCGTCACGTGGTCTCCCGTGCCCGCCAGGTGGATGCACACAGGCGGTGCTTGCCGCCCCACTCCTTAGGCAGAATGAGCTGGAACCTGTTTTGAACAAAGCACGGCGTGAAGCGCTCCCAAAGGCGGCTTCGGGCACACCCTCCCTCTCTCCACTGCGATCTGGTGAGCAAACCCTCAAGACGAAGGGTGTGGAGTCGGGCCCACACCAAGAGGCGGCGGCATGCAGAGGGCTCCATCCCCAGGTCCCCGTGGCCCTGCTGTCCCCACACTGGCTGGCCGAGGAGCACCAAGAGTGGACTCTGGATGCCCCGGGAGCCCCACCGTGACGTCCTAGGAAGCGGGGAAACACACACAGGCGTCACTGCTATTACCTATACCGGGTTCAGCACCACCTGACGACTGAATACCCAAACTTCCCTGAGTTCGGTTCTGGGGTCACACCTGGTGTGCTTTGGGGTCTGCTCCCAGACCGAGCTTGGGGGTCACCCCGGAGGGCAGGGATGGAACCTGGGCCTCTTGCATGCAAAGCCACAGCTCAGCCCTTCGGGCCTCTGGTCCTGGCAGGTTCCTTCCCGGGAGGCACAGCGATGGGGACAGCCACGTGTCCGGGAGCGACGCACACCCTCTCGCGAGCACAGGGACGCACATGCAAGGCCTGTGGCCTCGTGCTGCCCCCGGCCCCCTTCAGTCCTTCCACTAGGGCGCAAGGCAGGCTCAGCGGCACGGGGTCTTGACGAGGCGAGAATGAGGGCAGCTGGAAGCAAGCTTTCCCTGCTGGGTCTGGTGACCTCTCCCTCGCTGACCCTACAGACCTCACAGCCACCGCTGACCCCTGCTCCGTCCACTCTGACCCTACAGACCTCACAGCTGGAGAAGCCGCTGGCGGCCAACATTCCTACGGGTCTGTCGGTTAAGGCTGGCACCATGCGGCGGCAAAACACGGAGTCACAAGCGTTTGTATATCTGACCGGATTTGTCTTGCGGGCTGGGGGGCTCTGCCCCGCTCCCCTGCAGTGCTCAGGGACCCCCTTGCCGGGGCCCCACTCCCAGTCCTAAGGGATGCTTTGGGGGTTGTTTAAGCACTGAAACGTTCTTCGGTCCCTCACCTTCTGCCTGGCTGCACCGTGGACACAGCCTGTCCCTCTGAGTGGCTTCAGGACTTCTGCCAGTGGACATCTGGTGTCCCGCCCTAGCCTCCGTCTTTTCCGTGTCTAAAATCGCATCTCCTGGGGGCTGGTAGGGCTCCAGCATCTCGCACACGAGGATCGGGCGTGTGCACGGCCTGGTCGCCCCCTGCCCAGCACCCCAGATGTGGAGAGCCAGGAACAAGCCCTGAGCACCAAATGAAGACCAAAGAAAACACACATCCCGAAGGTGCTGACAGCAATGGCCAGATAGCTGCTAACTGGCCCCAGAGTTACCGCATGTCAGAAACAGCTTCTGGGGCCGGAGCGATAGCCCAGCGGTAGGGCTTTTGCCTTGCACGTGGCCGGCCTGTGCCCGCCTGGGTTCGATCCCTGGCATCCCATATGGTCCCCCAAGCACTGCCAGGAGTAATTCCTGAGTGCAGAGCCAGGAGAAACCCCCTGAGCGTCGCTGGGTGTGACCCAAAAAGCAAAAAAAAAAAAAAAAAAAAAAAAAAAAAAACAGCTTCTTTCTGTTTTGGGGTCACATCTGGCCATACTCAGGGGCAACTCATGGCTCTGCACTCAGGAATCACTCCTGGCGGTGCTCGGGGACTGTGTGAGGTGCCCGGGATTGAGCCCACATTGGCTGTGTCAAGGCAAAGGCCCTCCCCGCCGTGCCAGCCTGAACAGCATCTTTAATCTGGACAGATATAGAGAAAAGACAGTGACAGGCCCACTAGCCTAAGGCTCTCTTTGAACCGTGTTTACAAAAGGCATGTCATCAGTGGGGCGCTCAGGGTGCCAGGGGTCAAGCTGAGGCCAGCTGACGTCATGGAAAGAGGCTACAGCCCTGAACTCTCTCCAGCCCCTCGGACAGGCCCGTGTCAGGCCGGAGCACTCTGCCCTGTTGTGGGCCTGAGTGCTGTCCACTGTGAGGCTGTCTGTGCTCCGGGCAGCAGGAAGGAAGGCTGGCCGGCCACGGCAGATCCCCGCACCAAAAGCCAGCACATCCACTGACCTCTGACCTCCTGACCCTCTGCCAGCCTCGGCTGCGGGGAGGGGCCTCAGGTCTCGCCCCCATCACCCCTCCTCCAAGGTCCCTCCGGCAGCTCTGGCTTCCCCAACCTTGCGTCCGTCGCATGCGGGGACAGAGATGGCCACGTGGAAGACTGAGGCTCAGGGGAACGCACAGGCACACGCACACGCGGGGCTGCAAGCAGCGAAGCTCCCTGTGGTCAGGGGTGGGCCAGGGCGGGGGCTGTGGCTCGGGAGTGCAGGAGGGACCCAGGACGTGCCTTTGCCGAGGGCCGAGGAAGGCACAGCCCAGGCCTCTGTGGGGTCAGAGCCCTGAGGCGGAGAAGAGGGTCTCGCAGGGCCACGTGCTATGTCTTAGGTCCAGGCAGTTGACGTGGATGTTTCTTGGCTTTGGGGCCACAACTGGCAGTGCTCAGGGGCCTCTGGGGACCAGCCCAGGGTGGGCGTGGGCAGGGCAGGTGCCCGCCTGCTGCACTGCCTCTCCGGCCCCAGAAACAATCAATATTTACCAGAAAACAAACGTGACTCTTGCTTAACTTCTGGTTGCGTTTGTTTGAGGCCGCGGCCAGCTGCTGCTCTCAGGCTCTGCCCCCTTTAGGAGGGGCGAACTTCCTGCTGTTGAATCTGAACATGGTTTTCTGCACTCTGAGCACGCGCCGAGGCAATGGACGGGGTCAGGGTGCAGCAGCCATCACGCAGCCGCACTGGGGGACCCTCACCAGTGCCCAGCACGGCCGGGGTGGGTCTCTGCCTTCATGCGCACAGTGGCCGAGCTGGGGGAGACGTGGGAGCCGCAGGAGCTGGGGCCTCCGCTGCCCTGTTCCTCTTGGCCTCGGCTCAGACGCTGCTTGGGACAGAACTACAGGGCTGTCTGTCTGTCTGCAGTGCGGGGCAGACCCGGCCTCTGTCTGTCTGCAGCGTGGGGCAGACCCGACCTCTGTCTGTCTGTCTGCAGCGCTGGGCAGACCCGGCCTCTGTCTGTCTGCAGCGCCGGGCAGACCCGGCCTCTGTCTGTCTGTCTGTGTGCAGCACGGGACAGACCCGGCCTCTGTCTGTCTGTCTGCAGCGCGGGCAGACCCGGCCTCTGTCTGTCTGTCTGCAGCGTGGGGCAGACCCGGCCTCTGTCTGTCTGTCTGCAGGCGCGGGGCAGACCCGGCCTCTGTCTGTCTGTCTGCAGCGCGGGGCAGACCCGGCCTCTGTCTGTCTGTCTGTCTGTGTGCAGCGCGGGGCAGACCAGCACCGTCCAGATCAGGCGAGCGTCTACCACAGAGCAATGCTCTGCCCACATTTGTGGCCTTTACCCACCCCTTGAGAGAAACGTTATCACTCTGCTCTATGAAGTTGGGTCCAGAGACGCAGCCGCTGCCCAGCGATGCTCAGGGGCCAGGGTCCAACCCGGACCGGCCTCAGTCCAAAGTCCTGCTCTGCCCTACGACACTGCCTCTACCTTGCAGCATCAGCAGAGGAGAAACAGATTAAAGCACTGCCGAGGGAGCCAGGGCACGCAGACGACTCGGGCTCCAGTCAGGCCTGTGCCATGCTACTCTGCTGCTTCTCGCTGCACGGGCCGAGTGGCTGATTCTAATGTGCTCAGTGATAACCACATTTCCGCGTCACTACAGCCGCACCCTGACAGACTCGTTGTTGCCCAGGAACATACAGCTATCACATCCATGTTATCATCTTTATTGCAAACAAACGCTTAGAAAGAAAAACCACTTACCAGAAGCAGCAAATGGTTTGTAACCAACAATGCAGAGAAAAAAGTAAAGTATCTTGTTCCTTTCAAATAAACAAAATTAGATAAAGCATGAAGTAGAAAACCATGGAAAAACCTACTTGTAATTCAACACAGATCATGAATTAAAAGCAATGAAAACAGCCACGGTCGAACTCAGGCCAACGGGCTCGCACACCCAGCGGAAGTGCGACCTGGGTGAGAAGAACCAGTGGCCCACCTGAAAATGCTCGGGGGTCACTCCTGACTCCCCAGGGATACCTCCCTGGCACCGTGCTGGACCCCAACACCGAGGCCCAAGCTTGCCCTTCATCCCTTCAGCCCTGGGGTTGAGGATCACGCTCAGACGGCGCCGCTCTCAGGCTGCTCAGGTGCTCGTGCAGCAACTTCTGCGCTGGTTCCTTAGAAATATTTGCCTTCCTGGGGGCCGGAGCGATAGCCCAGCGGTAGGGAGTTTGCCTTGCATGCGGCCGGCCCATGCCGGCCAGGGTTCGATCCCGGCATCCCATATGGTTCCCTGAGCACCACCAAGAGTAATTCCTGAGTGCAGAGCCAGGAGTAACCCCTGAGCATCGCCGGGTGTGACCCAAAAAAAAAAAAAAATTTGCCTTCCCATTGAAAAAGCAACATTAGCATGTTACCAAAATCCAAAACTGGAAAGGAGGCTATTTATCCTTTTTTTTCTGGTTTGTTCTGGGGCCACACCGGCGATGCTCAGGGCTTACTCCTGGTGCTACTTTGGGGATCATATGGGCAGCCGGGATTAAACCTGGGTTGGGGGCTGGAGCGATAGCACAGTGGGGAGGGTGTTTGCCTTGCATGTGGCCAGACCCGGGTTCGATCCCAGCATCCCATATGGTCCCCAAGCACTGCCAGGAGTAATTTCTGTGTGCAGAGCCAGGAGTAACCCCTGAGCATTGCTGGGTGTGACCCAAAAAGCAAATAAATAAATAATAAATAAATAGAAATAAACCTGGGTTGTGCCAGGCAAAAACACCCTCCCTGCTATCCTACACTCCGGCCCGGCCGCTATTCCTCTTTGTCTTTTCTTTTTGGGCCACACCTGGCAATGCTCAGGGGTTACACAGTGCTCCGGGAGTTGGAGGACAGGTTTAGCTAGTTTGGGAGCTTTGCTGTTTTGCCCACTCACAGCTTAATCTACTTAAGCCAAGGCTCATTCTAATGAGACCTGTCTTCTATGTAAACACTGCTAGAGGGTGTGGCAGTTATAGAAGTCACCTTGACTGAATAACTTCTGACTTATACATCTACTAAGACTTCTATGTTTTCTAGATTGGGCACAGCTCCTCTTTATACCCACTGCACCCAGCGTGAGACAGAATTTACCAGGAGACTACCACCCTGGCTACGCTGAGACTAAAGGAAGACTATAGGAAGGATCATACTAGTTTGCTCTAAGCAGGCGAGTGTGACCCTTTCAGTACACGAGAACAAGATACTCAGAATCACCCTGGTGCAGATAATAAGGACCTTGTGGGTACCATCTAGATTACATGAAGCTCATGAAGTTAAGATGTATTACTTTATATCAGCCCCCTCTCTCTCCAGTGTTTTTACATAAGAGATAATCTCGGGATTAGTCCTTGGTGTAACCTTTGTTTATACCTGCAATAGGGTGTGGCACTACACTCTGTTTAGGGTTCTTTGTTGGCATGACAACCTCCCGATTGGATTACTTTGGTGTATATAAGGGGCTGACTTGAGGCCCCTTCACCTTTTGTCCCTTCTTTTGGGTAGGACTCCTCTCAGGTGAGATCCTCAATCTTTGGTGGGAGACTTGGGCTCTCTTGTATGGCCTCAGATCTGACCAGAGCTAGAGTTCTCTCATGATATTGGAGTGCTGTGGAAGAGCTTTTGTACTATTAAAAGCCTTTGTGGAGCTGTGCCGACTCCTGAGTTTTCATCCTTCCCCAGCGTCCTTGGAGGTGGAAGAGTACTTCTGCCCCGGTACTGTCGGGGACCCCAGCAGCACCCCGACACTCAGGGACCATATGGGACGCTGGGAATCAAACCCGGTTGGCTGCGTCAAGGCCAACGCCCTGCCCGCTGTCCTACTGCCCTGTCGCTCCAGCTCCAGGGCCACGATTCTTGACCTCAGGACAACAGACGGGTGTGTTCCCGCCTGCGCCCTTGCACACCCCTCGGTCCAGTGGCGCTTCCGCCGTGTCAGCAGCCACGTGGCCAGGACGACCCCCAGTCCCGAGCCCTAGGCGCTGCCCAGGGTTAGCGCAGCTGTTCCCGACAATCTCGTCTGCATCTGCCCACCCTGAGTACCATCACTCTACAGCAGTCTCACGGGCAGCTCCTTTCGCCCTCCTGGCCACCCGCCCAGACCCGCCTAGGGCACGCGTGGGGGTGCCTAGCTCCAGGCCGGCCTCCTGGCGCTGTGGTTTTTCCATCCCACCTGCAGCATGGAGGTGACCGTCCTCAACACCTCATTTCTCACAGCTGCTGTGAACGGCAGGAAGTCGCCCCGCTCTGGGCTGGGTGAGCACCCACAGGTGACAATGCCCCCTTGCCGCCTGGCCACGCGCGATCGCAGGTTGCTGCTGGAGCCCACTGAGACCAGTAGTCTCTCTGAGGGTCTGTCTCCAGCCCAGGGGCCCTGAGCACGTCTCTCTGGTTGACCGCCGGCCTCCTCGGCCGGCCTCTCCAGGAGTGTCCTGGCTTTGCTCAGCTCAAAGCGCTTTGGGCTGAGGCACATGACAAATGCCGTCCACTGGCGAGCCCTCGGCCATCGCGCCCGCTTTTTGCAGGCTCCTCTTGTCACCTCCGTCCTACAGACGATCCCGTCATGGACACAGACTTCCACTCCCACCCTCTTTCCGTGGGCTGGTTCCCGCTGCACGGACCATCTTCTCACGAGTGTCCACTTGGGCCTGGTGTGTCCAGTGGGGCCGAGCTGCCCCCACCCCGCCCCGTCTCCTCCCTGTCTACATCGTGGCCGTGGGGCCGAATACTGGACACTTCCAGGTGCCCGCTGGTGTAGACACAGGCTGGCCTGGCCCTGGTGAATGAGCCCCCACGTTATCTTCAGACACGCCCTGGAGCGCCTTGGCACTGCCCCCAGCCTCTTCCTCAGCTCCGGCCCCGCCCAGCGAGCCAAGTGCCGAGCCCATGCCGGCTCACAGCGTGTGGGGCTGAAGCCCAGAAGCCACTTCCGCTCTCCTGTCTCCTCCTCTTCCTCTGGAAGGAGACGACTTTCCAGCAGCGGAACGCCCGGCATCTCTCCCCGGCCTCCACAGAACAGCGCCGGCCGGCTGTTCTCTCCCCTCTGTGGGAGCTGGGGCCCAGGCTCGATCCCAACCCACTGGCAAACGCCACCCGCTGACCTACAGGCTCGGCCCCTTCCCGTCTCATGCTGGTGACAGCTCATTCACATTAGACGTGAAGAAGACGGTCTCCTCCCCACCCGGGAGGACAGAGGGCTGACCACCGCCCAGTGCCCGGTCACTCGCAGCCATGTGGTGCCGGGCCGCTGGGACTGGAAAAGACCATCATCAGTCGCCAGGTCGGAGCTGCGACACAAGCATCTTACCTGGCAATCACAGATTCTGCGGGCATGATATCAGGCACGTAGTGGGCCATGGGCGAGACAAAGTGGCCGTCCAGGATGCGACAGTCTGACCGCCTCCTCCATCTGAAAGGCACGGTGCCGCTGCCGCCCGACTCTTGCACACGCACCCTGTGCGCCTGCCCGGACTCAGGCTACAGTGCTCGCGACACCCTCCCAATGTGTCCCCGGACCCAGGCGACAGCCTGTGCGAAGCTTACTGCCAGTAGCCGACGCCACGGACCACCGAGTGGGGGCGAGGACCAGCGTGGAGCTGACCCGGGGCAGACTTCTCAGGGCTGCAGCCTGGCCTGTCTCTGAACTCCGCCCAGTCCAGCTGCCTGACACCTGCCTGTCCCTGCTGCTAAGAGGTCCCCTCCGTCCAGCCTCCCTGGGGGAGTTTACGGGCGGGCCGTCCTGGGGTGCCGGGCTCTGGCCCTGGCCCCTGTGCCTGCCCGTGTGGCGAGCCCAGGGCTCTGGCACCTCCCGCCTCTTCCTTTCGTTTGCTTCTGGGCCACAGCGGCAGTGCTCAGAGGACCATGCGGTGCAGGGCAGGGGACCCCGGGCCTGCGGCAAAGGGGCAGAGGGAGGCGGGAAAGGGGAGCTGCGAGAACGCCGCCTAAAATCTGGGTTGGTCCCGGACCACGTCCCAGGGAGCTCTGGGCCCGGGCCGACTAGCCGGGCCCGCAGCACGCAGAACAGGCGCGGCGCCTCCCCAGCCAACTACCTGCTTTTTTTTTTTTTTTGCTTTTTGGGTCACACCCGCAATGCTCAGGGGTTACTCCTGGCTCTGCACTCAGGAATCACTCCCTGGCAGTGCTCAGGGGACCATATGGGATGCCGGGATCGAACCGGGCCAGCATGGGGCGGCCGCGTGCAAGGCAAAAACAGCCTACCCACTGGGCTATCACGCCGGCCCCACTACCTGCTTGTTTAAACAGAAAAATCGATTACAGGAATATTCAACAAACGTGTGGGAAAGAGGTCCTAGCTCCAGAAGGGGAGGAGCTCAATGGAAGGGATTCTCCGTGCGTAAAATCTGGGTCTTAGCAGCAACACCCTTGAAAACGCAGAATCTTCTTTTTTTTTTTGCTTTTTGGGTCACACCTGGCGCTGCTTAGGGGTTACTCCTGGCTCTGCGCTCAGGAATTACTCCTGGCGGTGTTCGGGACCATATGGGATGCCGGGGATCGAACCCGGCCGGCACAGGCCGGCCAAGTGCAAGGCAAATGCCCTACCCGCTTGGCTATCGCTCCGCCCGGAAAACACAGGAATCTTCTGAAGTGAATCGAGACACAGTCCCCTTCTGGGACACCCCAAGCGCGGAAATCTGGGCGCTTCTGTAGGAGGGATTTTGGGCCACACCTGGTGTGGCTCAGGGACAGGCTGAACTGGGAGGGCTGAGTCCCAGAAGCCCCCTCCCCCTCTGGGCCCCTAGGAAGGGAGGGGCCCTGGATCTGGCCTAGGGGACCAGACAGGCCTCACTGCAGCCACAGCCTCGGGCCAGGAAGGCGACTTAGGCCTGACACATGAGGACTGCCGCTCACAACCAAACACCTGTTTCACGGGCATTTTTCTTTTTTCTCTTCTCCATCTTCATCATTTCTTCCTCCCATTCCCAGGGCTCAACTCTTTCCCATGATGTTTTCTAACACATCTTGTGGGTAAATTTTCATGTACAGATTGCTCAACTCCATGAAGTGCTGGTATTAAAAGTTCCTATGAAATATTCATGACTCCCAGCGTGTTCTGGGGCTCTGCAGGAACATGCCCCACCTCTGGGATTCTGCAGGGGAAGTGCCCCCCCCCACCACTGTGGGCACCATCCCCAGCCCTTGCTGTGAATCTCCAGTACCCAAAAAATACAAAATGACCCTCAAAAATTCAATCCTAGGGGCTGGAGCGATAGCATAGCAGGTACGGTGTTTGCCTTGCAGTGGCCGACCCAGGTTCGATCCTCGGCATCCCATATGGTCCCCCGAGCACCGCCAGGACTAATTCCCTGAGCGCAGAGCCAGGAGAAACCCCTGAGCATTGCCGGGTATGACCCAAAAAGAAAAAAAAAAAAATCAATCCTAAATATATCAGTTTTGAGGCAGGTACTAACATATGCTTCCAAATGCGTGGACAGGGGTTTGATCCCGGCACTCCACATGGTCCCGGAGCCCTGCCAGGAGTCAGCCCCTGAGCCCGCTGGGTGTGGCCCCACAAACATTAATGAGGAGCATGGAGATGGCATAAAGGCCGAGCACCTCCCGAGTCTCGGTCCATCCCCAGCACCACACGGCCCCAGGCAATCAGCAGACATCCCACGGAAGGTGTCTTGTCCTCTCCAGCTGCTCCCCTTCCTGCTCGCTCTCTGCTGTCCAAACCCGTGCCGGCCCGCAGCCTGCTGGCTCAGAACCTCCACACCGCCCGCCATAGCTGCTACCTTGTCGATATACACTGGGTAATCTCTGGAAACTAGATTTTGGCCACTTTCCCGATTTCCAATCTTCTTCCTGAATTCAAAGATCCTGTCGGGAGAGGAGAAAAAGAAGAAAAACACAACACACAGCTTTAAAAAATATCGATCATACCCACTGCATGGCAAGTGATGAAAAATTAGCAAGCAACACGGCCGACCCAGGTTCGATCCCCGGCATCCCACAGGGTCCCCGAGCACCGCCAGGAGTAATTCCTGAGTGCAGAGCCGTGGAGACACCCCTGAGCACTGCGGGTGTGGCCCCAAAAAGAAAATGACGACACAGTGCAAGATTCTCCCCTGTTCCTCGTGCAGCTCCCTGCGGCTGAGCACACAGGGTAGAGGCAAGAAAACCCTGGCCAGGGCTGACCGACGCCCCACGCTGCAGCCTCTGGTGTGGGAAGCGGACGTGTGCACGCAGGCAGTGCGGGCTCAACTCACAGACCCTCATTGGCTTCGCTCCACTCTCCTGAGACTAGCACAGCCCCAGTCCCAGGCACTCTCAAGGGACGCAGGAAACGCAGCCAACGTGGCGCGGGCGCCCTGAGCAGCTTCGTGCCAGTGTGCCTGTGCGGCTGCAGAGCGGGGCGTGCTGGGCTCAGTGTGGGTCAACAACCCGCAAGGCCGGGTGCCCACTCCGGGACTCTCTCTGAACCAGCTTCATGGTCACCTATGCTAAAAAACCGGACGTGGGGGCTGGACCGATAGAACAGTGGGGGAGGGGCGTTGGCCTTCTGCACGCAGCCAACCTGGGTTCAATCCCCAGCGTCCCTCATGGTCCCCCGAGCTCCGCCAGAGTAATTCCTGAGTGCAGAGCCAGGAGTAACCCCTGAGTGTTGCCGGGTGTCATCCAAAAAAGGGGAAAAAAAAAATAATTGGACGTGGGGCTGGAGAGAGAGGACGGCGTGGAAGGCATTTGCTTTGCATGTGGCCAACCTGGGTTCCGCCCCTAGCACCATATACGGTCCCCAGAGCATGGCCAGGAGTAATTCCTGGGCGCAGAGCCAAGAAGAATCCCTGAGCATTGCCAGCGTGCCCCCAAAAAATATTAGACATTTTTTTTTCCATGAATTCTGCCATTATCAATATTGTAAATTATGGTACCTGAAATTAAAAAAAAAAGTCAGTGGATTGCTTGAAGGCTTGGGGAGCTCCAGGCTGGAATTGGAGTTGAGCCCTTAACGGCTCCACCTGCACCCCTAAGCACCTCTGCGGGCGAGGGGGCCCCTTCCATAATATTCACGTGACTTTATGATAGGAGCTGACACTCAGGACAAGTAGCTTAAAGGGAAAAGGAAACCGCTTCCTCTAACAGCTGACTGTGCACGAGTCACACACTCAATAACTGAAAGCACTTAGATGTGGACTTCCGAGGCAGGCACCGGGAAATGGTCACCTTTTGAGATCCTCTGGGCGCCCCATCCCCTGATGAAAAGCTTTGTGAGGAGAAGTCTCCGGTACAGAACATCTAACTTGCTCACACCCATGGGTGGCGAAGAAACACCTGTAAGACAACGTTTAAAGTGACCCTTTAAGAAACTGAATCATGTAAGCAAAAAGAAGGAAAAATTATTTTAGACAGTCGATTAATTTTCTAACCATTACTTTAAATACCAACTACAAGCTGGGGCCAGAGCAGTGTAACAGAGGGAACAGAAAGCGCTTGCCCTGGGTCAATCCCCAGCATCCCATGGGGTCCCCGAGTACGCCAGGAGGTAAGCCCTCATCGAGTGTGAGCCGCAAACACGCCCAACTGCGTTAAACACGGCGTTGCCTCAGCCACTGCCCAGTCTACGCCGCAGCTGGACTGACCACACGGCAGGCGCCAATGCATGCCAAGTGTTCCCGCGACTTACACCACGCACCAGGACGGTGCCCTCCCTGCCCACGGCAGCAGGAAGCTGCCACACCTCACACTCCCTGCCGTGCCAAGCTAATTCAAGCCTGAGCATGGCACTGCTGCGGGCTCGAGGGCGAGGCTGGGCGGCCTCCCCTGGGCACCTGGTGCAGAGCTGCAGAACCGGCCGGCGGGGGATGCTGGTCCGCGGGGACTGTCCACATGGCCCTCTGCTCGCAGCAGTGGCGCCGCCACGGGCACCATTCTGAGGCCTCGCACGCACACATGCCTGCACACTCATGTGCGTGAACACATTGACACACATGCACACCTGCTCACGCTCACACAGCACACACATTCCCTTTCACTCACACGGCACATATTCTCAAACACGCAGCTCTCACCCACGCGGCTACACACGCATTTCACTCGCACAGTAGTCACATTCACTCACACCTTCACTTGTACTCACATACCCCCACGTGCACATTCACCCACATATATATCACTCTATCACTGTATCACTGTCTTCCCGTTCATCATCGATGGGCTTGAGCGGGCCCCAGTAACATCTCCATATGTCCTGTCTCATGTAAGTAGAGCCCAAGGGCACCTGCTTGCTCCAGGAACATAAAGAGCCTCAAACCATTCCATCAGGTCATGGGAATGAGGTCTATAATAATATTATTATAGACCACATATACATGTGCACCAATACACACTTTCACACACGTAACCTTACACATGCGCGTGCACACACATGCATTCACCGACACATTCTCACAGTGCACTGACACAGTACTCATACTTGTATGCACACACCCATTCACACGCACGCCTGTCACATTTCCTTACACGCACCTGGCAGCCACAAGCCGCCAGCGCCCCATGAGCCATGCAGCCACAGCCACTGCCCGGCGAGTGGCCCATACGCGCGTGGAGCATCACGCCCGGGGTGCAGAGTGCAGAGGCGTGCAGGCACCGTGCCCTCCACGCAGCACGCAGGCTGGCACTGCACACGTTGCCCTCAGCCCAGGATGGCACAGCATTGGGAGCCCCACAGTGGCTCCGAGGCCCCGGGGCTTCTGCAGAATCAGGGTCCTCTTGTGGCCAGCCTGAGGACAGGCCTCCCCAGGGCCGCCCGGAGTGAGTCACAGCACGGCGGAGGCTGGGCCGGGCTCAGGCTTTCCTAGAAGTGCCTCTTGCTGGAGAGGCTCCCCGCGGGCAGGCGGTCGATGAGGCCACCCGGTATTTTTATCCCCAGCTCTGCTGCTCTGGTTCACAGCCAGGCGGCCCCGTCTTCTCTGCACGCCCTCCTAGATCTGCCCAAGGGCCACCTCACAGCAGGCTCCGGGGCATCCCACGGAGCCGCAGCCCTGCCCACATCAGTCCTGGTGTCACTCTGTGCCCCCAGACACCAGGAATGAGGAAACAAGCTCAAACACTCACTTTTCGCAGCCCCACGGAGCAAAGCAAGCACTCTGGCCATGCCAACAGTTCTAGAGGCCTTTGGGGGGCACGCAGGGGGGGATTGCAAAGTTGATCCCAGGCCTCGCGGAGCCCCCCCAAGAAACCAAACACATGCGTGAGAGGGGAGCGGGAGCCGTGTGAGGGAGTTGTGTGCTGGCAGAGAGCAGGAGCTGTGTAAGGGAGCCGAGAGTGGAGCTGTGTGCGCATAGAGGCAGAACGCAGCAGCTATGTGCAGGAGCTGTGTGCAGGAGCTGTGCGCCCGTTCCCCGCACACCGGTTCCTGGACTCAGGTTGGGCTATCTTGGGCCTGGCTTGGAGGCGTCAGTGGAAAACTGTCAGGACACCAGGCACTCCGCAGCCAGTGACCTTGGGCAAACGACCCATTTACAAGCAAACCCGCGCCGTGGGGAGGGGCTGCGGGGCTCTCCGTGTCCTTCGCAGCTTGGAGCATCCGTCTGAGGACCAAAGGCCTAAGCTCCTGACCTGCTCAGGGAACCGGGGATGGTCGCCCGACATGCGTCCCAGGGAGGGGCCACAAAGGTCAGTGCCAGGCTCAGTGCGCTTCCGACCCATTGCAACCGGGGACTGAGGGTCCCAGCAAGGTCACAAGCGCCCGGAGCCCAGGAGCGCAAAGGAGGGAACAGGTGTCCACCGGCGCGCGGCAGCCCACAGGGACTGGGACACAGCAGGGGATCCCGAACCGGGACCCAGCACGCACGTGGACCGGATACTCGGCAAAGGACCCGGGGCGCGGCACCAGGACCCGGGACAGGACATCAGGACCCGGGACAGGACACCAGGACCCGGGACCCGGCACCAGGACCCGGGGCGCGGCACCAGGACCCGGGGCGCGGCACCAGGACCCGGGACCCGGCACCAGGACCCGGACGCGGCACCAGGACCCGAAACAGGACACCAGGACCCGGGACGCGGCACCAGGACCCGAAACAGGACACCAGGACCCGGGACGCGGCACCAGGACCCGAAACAGGACACCAGGACCCGGGACCCGGCACCAGGACCAGGGACGCGGCACCAGGACCCAGGACAGGGCACCAGGACCCGGGACGCGACACCAGGACCCGGACGCGGCACCAGGACCCGAAACAGGACACCAGGACCCGGGACCCGGCACCAGGACCAGGGACGCGGCACCAGGACCCGGACCCGGCACCAGGACCCCGGACCCGGCCGCGGAGGCGCGCACCGGGACGCCGCGAGCGCACAGGGGGCGGCGGGGACAGCGCCGGGCCTCGTTCCCGGCCGGCTTCCGTGCACGGCGGGCGCGGGACCCCCTCGAGGCCTGGGAGGCGCCTCCGAGAGCGGCGGCCGCCCCGCATCCCCGCCCCGGCCTGTGCACTGCCCCGCGCCCCCACCCGCCCCGGACCCCGCGAGCTCCCGCGCCCCGGCACGTCCACAGCCCCCGTTCGGCCGCTAGCTCACCCGCCGTTCTGCGGGCGCCTCTGTCCACCGGCCGAGCTTGCCGCGGCCTGGGCCACTCTGGAGCTGGGGAACCCGCCGCGTCCGCCCGCGCCCAGCGCGCCGCCAGCGCCTCTCCAGGAACCCGCGCGGGGGGCGGGCCCAGGCCTGGGAGGGGGCGGGGAACAGGGCGTGTCCAGCTGTAGCCACGCCCTCCAGGCGCCGCGCCGCGCCCCCGCCCCCGCCGCACGTCATCTCGAGAGGTGCGGAAGCGCCAACGGGAACGCGGGGCCCGGACCCGCCCCCGGCGCTAGCCCCGCCCGCGCGGCCGCGCGCGCCCTGCCCGCCGTCTTTGCCAGCAGAAGCGGCCGGCTGGGGGAGGGCGCGCAAGTGTCGCGAGAGCTGCCGTCGGGCCGCCGGGGGGGCGACCGTCGGCGATGGCGAGCTGGGGCGACGAGGCGGAGCGGGAGCCGCTGCTAGGCGGCCCCGGAAGCAGGTGAGCGGATGTCGGGGGAGGCGCCCCTCGCTCCTTCCGCGGCCCTCGCGCCGGCTGCGGGAGATCGCGCGAGACTCGGGCCTCGCGAGAACGGGCCGCGCGTGACGACGGCGCCTGCGCGTGGGTCCTCCGCGCCCCCGCTGGACGTTCCCGACCGCGGCTGCCCGCGTGTGCCCGCCACGCCCCCGCCCTGCCCGGTTGGTGGCCGCTGCCCCCGAGTGCGGCCACGCTCCTGCCCACTGGGCCTGGCCACTCGCGCCCTCGGCTGAGCCAGGGGCCCCGGGTGCAGCGCGGGGTGCGGCCCCCGCCAGGATGCTCTGCGCCCTGCTGGCCCTGGTCGTGTCCACACTGGGCAGCACCGGGCAGGCGCTCAGGCGCCCTTGTCCCCGGGCTGCAGTCCAGAGGGCATTTGGGGCGCCTTGCGGGTCGGTCTGTGTCCCCCCTAGGTGGGCTTGTCCCCCAGCGTCCCGGCCGCGGGGAAGGGCACTTCCACCCCCTCACTGACCAGGTCAGGAGCAGCCCTTCCTGCGTGCAGGCCTCAGTGGTCTATTAGGTGTTTTCTTTGGGCCACGCCCAGCAGCTCTTAGGCGCGCTCCTGCCCTCCCGGATCACCATGAGGGTCCTGGGTGGGCCACATGTCAGAGGCAAGCGGGCACTCCACTGTCCTGTCCTCCAGCTGCCCTGCTGAACGTGCCCACCCCGCAGTTGGCTGCGCCCCCGGTGACACGGGCACGGCTGTCACCCGGCCCTGTGACTGCGGGTCTGTGCGACACGCCAGGCAGTGTGGCCTCTCCACGCTCGCTGCGGTCAGTGTTGTGCCCACGGTGCTGGCCCCAGCCGGGTGATGGACTTGTGAGACGGGCTGCCCTTTCCCGCGCCCTCCCACCCAAGCCTGGGGGGCGGAATGATGCAGAAACGCGCTCGTGGGGATCTGAAAATGGCTTGAGCTGGGGCAGGGGCAGCCGGGCGCGGTAAGTCTGCCGTGGCAGCGTCTCGGGCACTTTGGGAGGGAAGATGAGTTTGTGGCCCCCGCCATCAGCCTCTGCCTCCGTCCTGCTGCAGGGGCGGGGAGGTGGTGGAGAGCGTCGAGCACCGCAGGAGCCGCTGGCGCTCGATCCGGGTGCTGTACGTCACCATGTTCCTCAGCAGCGTGGGTGAGTGTCGGCCAGGCGTTCGCTCCCGTGTTGAGCCGTACCGTTATTTTAGTGCGGTAAAAATGATCATCTTGACCTTTTTCTGCCGAAGTGCTGTGGGGCTCAAGCCGAGGCGTGTGGACTGGGGTGGTCGCTGAGCCCCGACCCCCAGTGCTAAGCCCAGAGGTGGTGCTGGTGTCTCAGACGACGCCCAGCCGCGCGCCAGAACCCAGCACCCACTGCCCGTGTCCCCAGAGCCGCTCCACGTCGTGTGACCCAGCCACCCCCGAGACGGCCGCAGGCTCTGTGGGGGGCAGGGGACACGCGTTCTGTCGGGGTTGCTGTCCTGGGGGACCGCGGGCTGGCCCAGAGCCCGGGATCTCAGGCGGTCAGTGGTGTCCCGCAGCTCTGGGCAGGTGCATGCGAGGACGGGGAGAGGGAGAGAGCCAGTGTCTTGGGGAGGTGCCTCGGAAACGGGTCCCGCCTGGAGGCTGTGATCAGCGCCTGTTCCGGGCCTCGTCGGGGCCCTCCTGACCCTCAGCGGAGACTGCCCTCTGCTCTGCCGTGCGCATCTCCCCACGGCGCTGGCGCTGAGCGTGGCTCTCCCGCAGGGCAGCCCGGCTGTGAGCTCCGGCCCTGCAGACCCTCACACCCCTTCAGCCATAGCCCGACGGCTCAGCTGCTGCCCTCGTTGTTGGGGGCTGTGTCTGGTGGTATCGGGCCCCACCCTTGACTTGCCAGCGGAGCGGCCCATAAAGCAGAGCGAGGGCCATGGCGGGAAGGGACAGGAGCGGGGACGGAGGCCGCCCTTCCTGGCACAGTGGGCAGGTGCCTGGAGTATCACTGGCCTCCAGAGGGCACCAGCGGCCCTCAGAGCTTCTCCCTTGCTGGGGTGGGTGTGCCCTAGAGTGGCCTCGGGACACGTGCACTGACTGTTCACCTGACTGCGTGCCCAGACCCTGTATGTGCCCCGTGAGCCCTGATTGTGCGTGGCGCGCTGACCCCGTGTGTGCCCTGACCGTGTGTGCGCTCCCCCTCCCCCGCAGGCTTCTCCATCGTCCTCATGTCTGTGTGGCCCTACCTCCACAAGGTATGCCTGCCCGGCCCGGCCTGTGGTCCGGTGGTGGGTGGCCATGGTCTTGGCGTGGCCCTGCGGGTTGATGCGCAAGCCATGCGCTCCGGCTGCGGCCGGCACCTTCTCCGCAGATCGACCCCACGGCCGACACGAGCTTCCTGGGCTGGGTCATCGCAGCCTACAGCCTGGGCCAGATGCTGGCGTCCCCACTCTTCGGGCTCTGGTCCAACCACCGGCCCCGCCGCTGAGCCACTGGTGGCCTCCATCGCCGTGTCAGTGGCCGCCAACTGCCTGTACGCCTACGTGCACCTGCCGGCGTCCCACAACAAGTACTACATGCTGGCAGCGTGGGCTCGTGGCGTCGGGGCAGGTAGGTCCGGCACGCGCCCCGCCCCGCCCCCCCCCCTCCCCCTTCCCATGGCGTGTCTCCCCTCAGGAAGCGTAGCCGTGGTCCGCGCCTACATCGCTGGGGCCACCTCTCTGCGCGAGAGGACCAGCGCCATGGCCAACACCAGCGCCTGCCAAGCCCTCGGCTTCATCCTGGGCCCAGGTAGGTGGCCTCCCTCCTGGCATGGGTCACTTTTGGTCCCGGAGCGCGGCCTGGGAAGGACCGAAGGTGTCAGGGAGATTAGTCTCAGGCTGGGCTGGGCCGGCTTCTCCGTCCCTATGGGGGTCGGGGCCGCACAGGCAAGGAGAGCCTGGCTGAGGCAGAGTGTCGAGGGGTGCCGGCCTGGCTCCCGCCTCGCAGAGAAAGCCCCTCGTGCCGGAATGGTCTGTCACCCCTCTTCCATAAAGAAAACTCCTCTAGGCTGGAGAGGCAAGACGGTAGGTAGGACACTTGGCCTCGCGTGCAGCTGACCCTGGTTCCAAACGCATCACCGTTACGTTCTCCTGAGCCCGCCAGAGTGATCCCTGAGCAGGAAGGAACACTGCACCTAGCCGGAGTGAGCCGGGAGCACAGTCAGGGGGTGAGCCCAGAGCGGGAGTCAGCCCCGAGCACCAAGCCGGGAGTCAGCCCCGAGCACAAAGCCGGAGTCAGCCCCGAGCACCAAGCCGGGAGTCAGCCCCGAGCACCAAGCCGGAGTCAGCCCCGAGCACCAAGCCTGGAGTCAGCCCAAGCCGGGAGTCAGCCCCGAGCACCAAGCCGGGAGTCAGCCCCGAGCACAAAGCCTGGAGTCAGCCCAAGCAGGGAGTCAGCCCCGAGCACCAAGCCAGGAGTGATCCCTGAGAGCCAGGAGTGAGTCCAGGCGTGGCCTCTCGGGGCCCCTGTGCTTGCACCCCACCCGCTGACCTGGGCCCTGCTCCCTGTTCAGTTTTCCAGACTTGCTGCGCTCATCGGCGAGAAGGGCGTGGCGTGGGCGCCCCTGCGGCTGCAGATCGACATGTACGCGGCCCCAGTGCTGCTGGGCGCCCTCCTGGAGCCTGCTGAGCGTGGCGCTCATCCTGGCTGTGCTCCGGTGACTGTCCGGGCGCTGTGGGCAGGGCCACTGTCTGTCACCTCTGAGTCTGCACCTCGCACTGTCGGCTTCTGTTGGCGGGCTTGGGCCCGAGCCGTGCCCGTGCTGTGAGTTAGGGGCTCCGTGCCTCGTTTTCAGCCGGCCCCTGCGGCTGTGCTCGTGAGGAACCTACAGCTGTGCCTCCCCAGAGGGTCGACCTGGTGGCCCCGTGACTGCCCGGTGACCGACGGAGGCACAGCGAGTTTAGCCTCAGAAGCTTCCTGGGTGGTGCCTGTGCTGGCCCCAGCGCTCATGGCTGCGCTGCCCACCTTCTCTTCCAGGGAGCATCGTGTGGATGACCTGGGCCGCCAGTGTGGGAGCCTCAATGCCGAGGAAGGTACTCCAGGACTCGGGCTCAGCTCCGGCTGGGTGGGACCGTGTGGGCGCGGCTGCCGCCCCTAGCATGGCGCGGTGGGCGTAGACCCCGCCCCAGGGGAAGCCCGCGAGCGGGCGGCCCTGGCCCATGGCAGCTCAGGGGCAGGCTTGGCGGCGTGGGGCTGGTGCTCAGCAGTGCAGGGTCCTGGACAGCACCAGGTGAGGCTCCGATGACGCCGAGGCCCCGGGGTCGTATCTGCCCGCGCCCGGTGCTGTAAAATGCGCCTGCGAGTGGCCTCGAGGTGCAGGGCCGCCGCGGGGCCTGGGGACAGGAAGACATGGTAATCCTGGACTCCTGCTCCACAGTAGCTGCAGCCGAGGGCCAGGGGCCCCCTGGGCGCATTGACCATGTCGCCGTCGTGGCCTCCAATGTGCTGTTCTTCGTGGTTCTGTTCATCTTCGCCCTTTTCGAGGGCGTAAGTCTTGGTGGCATCAGTGGCTGTCTCTCGGTGCGGCCGTGGCAGGCAGTGCGGATGCCGCCACACCCCTGCGCCCTGCACGGCCCGGGGCTCCCTCTGACCCCTAGAGAAAGGGCTGGAGAGAGTGTAGCCGGGAGGGCGCTCACCTTGCACGGCCGACTCCCGATTCCTGGGTTGGATCCCGGCAACTCATGTAGTCCCAGAGCACTGCCAGGAGGAGGCAGCCCCGAGCATCGCCAGGTGTGGCCCCAAACAACAGACACGGTGGGCGGGGAGGCGGTGCGGTCAGGGTGCGGGTGTTCTGCTGGGCGAGCCCACCTGCCCGAGTGCTGGCTGCTCCGCTGACAGCCTTCACGCAGTCACAGGGCAGCACCTGTACCCCACAAGACGGCCATTCTTTCAGAGAAACAGTGAGTGCCCCTCGTCCCACTCTGCAGCGGCAAGACAGGCTGCAGCCGGGCCTCTGGGCCAGGGGCAGGAGGACCCTCCCTTCCCACCCGGGAGGCTGTGGCCTTGGCTCTGAGACGGGGCTGGGTCCCTCCGCTCTGTGCCCGGGGGGTTAGTCTCAGGCCCTGTGATGGGTCCTGGGGACAGTCGCACAACCGGTGCAGTGGCTGGGTGCAGGCAGCGGGGAGCCGCCTCGCGAATGCTGGTGTCCCAACCCGGCGGCTGACCTCTGACCCGTGCTGTCCCCAGCATCGTCACTCCGCTGACAATGGACATGTACAGCGTGGACCGGGAGCAGGCTGTGCTGTACGGCGGCGTCATTCTGGCTGTGCTGGGGGTCGAGGCCGTCCTGGTCTTCATGGGTGTCAAGCTCCTCTCCCAAAAGTGAGTTGTGTGGCTGTGGCTTTGCTCCGAGTGCGCCGTGGGCCGTGGGCCGTGGGCCGTGGGCCGTGGCGAGCAAGGGGACGGCCCAGCTTTCGTAGGTTCCTTCTGGTCCTCAGACAGTTCTGGGGTTCCCGGGGAGCTGAGCCTGGGGAGTGAGCTGGGTCTCCTGCCCGCTCACCTCGGCCCGGCCTGACACCTCCCAGGACGCAGCTCTCTGCAGCACTTCTCAAAGCTGTTTGTCACCTTCCTCGTGCGGGACTGGGGGGTTCGGCCTCACCCAGCAATGCTCAGCGGTTACTTCTGCTGTGCACTCCGAATTACTCCTGGCAGAGCTCAGGGAACCATATGGGATGCCGGGATCAAACCCATGTCGGTTGTGTGCAAGGCAAACGCCCTCCCCGCTGTGTATCGCCCGGCCCCAGAATCCTCTTGTGTGGGTGCTCACCTAGCGGTGCTCAGGGACGATCCAGCCCTGAGTGTAGGCATCCGTCCTGGCGCTGCTCAGGGGACGATCCAGCCCTGAGTGTGGGCATCCGTCCTGGCGCTGCTCGGGGACCAGACCCAGGTCAGTCGCGTGCACCAGTGCTCTCTGGCCCATGGAGTCCATTGTTCATCAGGGTTCTGAACAATCACAACAGCAGAGGTCTTATTCGGGGAATTACTTGTACAAAAGTAACTTCAGGGCTGGAGGCGATAGTCCAGCGGGTAGGGTGTTTGCCTTACATGCAGCCTGCCTGTGCCAGCCCAGGTTTCTTTTTTTTTTTGCTTTTTGAGTCACACCCGGCGATGCTCAGGGGTTTCTCCTGGCTCTGCACTCAGGAATTACTCCTGGCGGTGCTCGGGGGACCATATGGGATGCCGGGATTGAACCCAGGCCGGCATGGGCCAGCCGCGTGCAAGGCAAACGCCCTACCCGCTGGGCTATCGCTCCGGCCCCCAGCCCAGGTTTGATCCCGGCATCCCATATGGTCCCCTGAGCACCGCCAGGAATAATTCCTGAGTGCAGAGCCAGAGAAACCCAAAAAAAGCAAAAAAAAAAAAAAAAAAAAAGTAACTTTCAGGGGCGGGATTGGTAGTATAGCAGGGAGGCATTTCCCTTATATGTGGCTGACCTGGGTTCGATCCCCAGCATCCCACAGGGTCCCATACTGCAGAGCCAGGAGGAACTCCTGAGCATTGCCAGGTGTGACCCAAAACAGAGAGACAGACACAGACAGACACACACACACACACACACACACACACACACACACACACACACACACACTACCTTCAGTCACGAGTCTGGAGAGGCGTGTGCCCGTCTCAGTCCCGAGTCTGGGAGGCGTGTGGCCGGTCTCACGAGTCGCCCTACCTAAAGGGCGTCGCGCGCTCTGCGGTCGGCGTCCCTGGCTCTTCGGGTGGCGCCTCCCTGCGTGCAGTGTGGCTCCGGGTGCTCTGCCCAGCCCAGCCGGCCCCAGAGGCCATGAAAGCTGAGTGCAGCCCACCCGTGGCGGGTGTGCGCAGGGGGTGTGGGAGGGGTGTCTTGACGCTCCTTTTTGCTCCGCCAGGGTCGGCGAGCGGGCTGTTCTGCTGGGGGGCCTCGTGGCCATCTGGGCCGGCTTCTTCATCCTGCTGCCGTGGGGCGGCCAGTTCCCCAGAATACAGTGGGAAGGTAGAGCTGCCCCTCGCGCGGCCCTCACAGCTGTGCACCCTGGCGGCCCCTGACCGCTGCGCCCTCCTGCCCTTCCAGACTTGCACAACACCTCGGTGCCCAACGCCACGGCCTGGGAGGTGCTCACTGCTCGTGGGCAGGCGCCGGGGAGCAGGGAGCCCACGGGCTGCCCCATCCAGCAGGCCTGGTGCCTGTACACTCCCGCCATCCACCTGGCCCAGTTCCTCACGGCCGCTGCGTCATCGGGCGTGGGCTACCCGGCCTGCAACGTCATGTCCTACTCCGTGTACTCGCAGGTGCTCGGGCCAGAGCCACAGGTGGGTGCTCAGCTCGGTGGGGACACCCTTGGCAGGGTCTCTGCTGCGGCAAGGGGTGGGTGGGTGCTCAGCATCGCTTTGTGCCCACACAAGGCCCACACCAGGGGCCCATGGAGCATACACACAGGCCCACACCAGGAGATCGCAGAGCACACACAGGACCACACCAGGAAACCGTAGAGCACACACACAGGCCCACACCAGGGGCCCGCAGAGCACACACAGGCCACACCAGGGGCCCCAGAGCACACACAGGCCAAGCCGCATGAGCACACAGGCCCACGCCAGGGATTTTACGACACTCTCCTGGTGCTCGTCGCTGTGTTAGCTTCAAGGGAAACATTCACAGAATGAATTTCTGAAACAAGAAGATTTGACTCAAAGCAGACTGGTTTGTTGGACTTGCCTTGTGCTGGAGATGAAAACAAGCCGTACAAGTTTCCCGCCAGCCCCTGCTCAGGGTCAGGGCTCCTGGCCGGTTGGGCTGGAGCAGGCAGGTGCCTCCTCTCACGCTGACTCTCCCCCTCAGGGTGTCTACATGGGCTGGCTGACGGCGTCTGGGAGCGGCGCGGATCCTGGGGGCCCGTGTTCATCAGCCAGGTGTGCGGCGGGAGGGGCCCGCGCTGGGCCTTTGGGCTGGTGTGTGGGCTGGTGCTGCTCACACTGGCCCTGCTGGCCGCCGTCTACCGCAGGCTCGTGCCCTTCACCCGCCCCACACAGGCGACAGGGGCCGGTGACAGGACCGCTGGGCCCGTGGCCCCACTGCTGCTCCTGGACGCTGCCCACCACACCCTGAGGGCTGAGCCCGCCCGACAGTGACGAGCTTCGCCTCACCTGTGGGCCCACAGCAGCCTGAGTGGGGCAGGAGCCGGACGGTCCCTGGCTCCCCTGGCAGTGCAGCACCCCAAGCTCAGTGGCGACCCGACACCCTCTTGGGCGTTGGTCGAAGGTCACACACCTTTGCCCTCAAGCCTGCAGTCTAGCCTCCTGGTGCCACAGGCAGGCCCGAGTGCGGGGGCCCACAGCAGGGACCCGTGGCCAGGATCTGACTTGGGGCGGCGTACCTGTAACCTAACCATCACTTTCAGCCGTCAGAGCCAGACTTTGACACGGACGGGCACTGCGGGCTGTTCCAGCTACTGTGTCTGGCCACCCCAGTGAAGGGTCAGAACCACGGCAAACCGCAGGTGACCCAAGGCAGCAGCGAGGAGACCATGTGCCCCCAGGGAGCCGATGGTTTGGGTACCTGCATGCCCTGTGCCCACATGTCTGTCCGTGCACGAGCCCAGGGTCACGGAAGGCAGATGAGGCCCGAGCCGGCCCCCAGGTCTAGGGTAGGCGGCCCTAATGGCCCACTGCCTGACCTCAGCAGGGGAAGAATCAGGAACAGGTTAGGTACTTCCAAAAGCAGAGGTAGTTTATTTACCTATGAAAGATCTTTCAAATTAAACGAGTCTTAAACAGGAAACAAAAACAATGAAACACTTAATAGTAATATATTTTAAAATGTTTAATTAAATAAATCAAGACTTATCGCTGTATTTTCCTCATAACATGCATTTGTGGAAATGTTTCATTAGAAACTGGTGCTATAAAAATAAATATTAAAAAAAGTCCACGCTTTTATGATGTAAATACATATTTACAGGCTCCGAAGCCCAGCGCTCGGCCCGAGGTCAGCAGGCCGGCACGGTCAGCAGGCCGGCAGAGGGTCAGCAGGCCGAGCAGGGCCTCTCCCCTGCTCGTGCCTCTGTGGGACCCGTCCCTGGGTACAGGAAGTCGGGAAGCTCCGGGCCGAGAGCTCTGGGCATGCCATGGAGTCTGCGGCCCCCTCACTAGGCGCACTCAGCCCTAGAGAGGGTCAGTGTTGTAAAAAGGCACTTTACTTGGAAGCTAACAGCTATTTATTAAACTTAGATGGTGAGAAGACCTTTTATCAAAGAACACCAGGAGCTGGGCTCGAGGAAAACATCAGAAGGATGGAGGAAAGACACTGTAATTTCTGTCTGATGCATTCTGGCAGCTTCTCGTTCTCCCCGTACCTAGAGGGCAGTGGAAGATGGGAGCAACCGGGGTCACACTTGGTCCGAGCACTAGGGGGCGTGAGACAGACCCACCCACCGAGGCAGCCACCAGCATCGGGCCACAGTCCGGCCTGTCATCCCGTGCCCGAGCCCCTGCAGATCTGGTCAGTGTCACCGGAGAGACCCCCTGGCCATGCCTGCGGGTTCCAGCCTCAGGTTCCCGGCAGCTCCCCAGGACGGAACCTGCCCGGCAAGGCCTGCGCCGAGGCTGTGGGCAGCCGAGGACAGACAAAAACCACCCGGCACCCGCTGGGCGTACCTGGTGGTATGGCCGCTGGGGGAGGTGTAGCTGACCGAGGAGACGCCCGCCTGCACCAGGAGCTGGGAGCCGTCGTTGAACTGCACCCACACAGCGCCGCTTCGCCAGCTGGAAGGAGCAGCAGCCCGTGAGGGCCCAGGCAGAACCCGGCTGCGCGGGCACCGTGGCACCCCACAGGCTCGGCCCCTTGTTCCTGTGCATCCCACGATCCCGCCGACCACGACAGCCACCGAGTGAGGCGAACCCAAGGCCCCCTCCGTGCCGCCAGGGGGGTCTGGTGCACGGGCTTCTCCCTTGGCGGGGGACGGGCCGGGCACCCACAGGCCAAGCACAACCCCCGAGCTACTGGTCTGCTCCAGTGTCAAAGACAGACCTCGAAACCAAACGGACAAGCGCAGGGGCAATCTGCTCCTGCTCGGCTTCACCTGTGCCGCCCGCTCCAGGATCTCCCAACGCCTTTGTAACTCGGGCCACAGTCCCGGCTGGCACTGCGGGGGCCATGCTGGGGTGGGGCGCACCTCAGCCCTGTGTGGAGCAGAGGGTATGGGCTGCCCCGAGGCCAGCGTGAGGCCCGTCCGGGCTTCTGTGCTAGACGCCCTGCTCTCTGCTGTGTGTGAGGTCGGGGCTCACCAGCCTTTAAGCACAGGAAACCCTCGGCAGAACGGGCTGCGAGGCGCTGAGGGGCCCCAGAGGCTGCCTGGACTCCCGCCCGGCAGTGAGGCACCACAGGCTCGGCTGCTCGCTTCGCAGTATCGAGGGGTTTCCTCCTTGGCGCAAATCATGCTTGTGCTCTCCTACTATTTAGTGTGCAAAACATTCTTGCACAGCAAAACTTGAACGGTTCTCGGGGATTCTGCGCAGACCCCGCCCCTCCGCTCACCTGTGTAGCCCAGCCGGCGTTCTCCACAAACACGGATTTCACCAGCCGCGCGGGCTCAGGGTCTTCCGGGCCAGCACAAGAGGCTCCAGAAGCCGCAGCCATGAGAGCCTACAGAGAGACAGGGTCGGTCCGGGCAGCTGCCCTCGCCCCAGCCCCGCAGGGGGTGACGGCGACCTCCCGGCTTGCTAGGATTCGGGGCTGGAGGCCAGGCCGGGTGTCTGGGGCACAGGAGCACGAGGGACAGAGCCCAGGCAGTACCGTGGCTCTAGCTGCGCTGAGAACGCGACACGCGTGCACGTCCCCCTTCAGTGCTTCCCGAGCGTCTGACCCCGCCACGCGCAGCAGCGGCTGTACTCACGGGAGGGCGGGGGCCGGGGCCTGCGTCACGGCACTGGCTGGGTCTCCGCCTCGGCTCGGGCGGCTGCATGGGGCGTGGTGGCGGGGATGCCGCCCACGGGGAGCTGGCACTGCCCGGTCTCCTGTGGGAGGACAGGGGTGGCGTCACGCTCTGCAGAGCCAGCGGCCGAGACGGGCCGGGCCCCCGCTGACCTGCCCACGATGATGGGGAAGAAGGAGGCCCCGCGCTGCTCCTCTCCTCTTCCGAGATGGCGGCTTCCAGGGCCAGACACACACGGTGGCTCTGGGGGAGAAGGTGCCGTCAGCACAGGCCTGGCGGGGTCCCCCGTGCCCCCAGGCCGCGGGCGCACCTCGTTGGCGTGCTCCAGGTAGCTCCGCAGCCCCTCCCGCATGCCATCCAGTGGGCATCCGCCCGGCAGGGTGTGTGTGCTGCCCGTCGTGTCCACCACCTGGACCACAGCTTCCTTTTTTGTGGACCTTTGTGCCTAAGAGTAAGCGACCGGGTGCTTCTTTCAGCCTCTGCAGCACCGGGACACCCACCGGCCCTGAACAGGCTCTGGCTTCTGTTCACTAGGGGCCGCTACTCCAACAGCCCAGGCCTCAACACCCCGGACCTGGCTTGCCCTGGAGGCCCCCAGGAGCGCAGGGGGTGAGGGGCGGGCCCCAGTCAGAGGGTCCAACTCTGAACTGTCCCGTCTGGCCAAGTGTTGCTGGGATGGACCCTGGGCCCGAGGCCAGCTGGGGAGGCCCTGAGGGGCTCCACACATCACTGCAGGACAGTCAGGGCGATACTGCGGCAAGCACCGGGAGGCTCACAGGCAAGAGAGCGTGGCACTGCCCCAGGGGCCCCCATCCCCACAGGCAGGCAGGGGATGCCCGGGCTCATGAGTGCTAAGGGAACTTCGGCGCCTGTTGCTCGCCGCGTGGCCTGTGTCTGTCCGTGGGATGACACAGCAGCTCGGCTGCTCGAGGGGCCTCTGCATGTGCCATGAGATCAACCGGGAACAGGGTGCACGTCGCAGGGGACGTTTCCGACGTGCACAGGAAATGTGCTTAGGCAACCGCACCGCAGTACCTAGGGACACACCCAGAGCCGCAGGCCTGATCGCTCAGCAGTCAGGAGTGGCCTCTGAGCTTGCCAGGTCCAGCTCCAAACCCAATACTCAAACTAAAACACTGCTCAGGTGAACAGAAAATACCTGCAAGCGCTAAGCGAGAAACTGGAGCAAAAAAGCCCCACGTGCAAAGCGCTACTCACCATCGTAAAACCAAACCTCAAAGTCCGCAGCAGGAGAATTCTCCATCAAGCGCACTTAGCATATCTTGTAAAATAAGTGATCTTAGGGGACTTAGATCTGACAAGCTGTACAAATCGGGAAGCATATTGGTATTTTTCGCCAGTATTTTTCTAGAAAGAGAAAATGACCTGATATTAGAGAGAAAGCACTGACATCTGAGATGAGTCCATGAGTGCTTACTATTCGTTTCTGCTCTCCTCAAAAAATTCAAAGCCATGGGGCCCGAGTCATGGGGCAGCGGGGAGGGCGCCCGGCGGTGTGTGCGCCAACAGGAGGCGCGCCGGCGGTGTGCGGCCAACAGGAGGGCGCTGGCCATGCGTCGCGGCCAACAGGAGGGGCGCCCGGCCGTGCGTGCGGCCATCAGGAGAGGCGCCCGGCCGTGCGTGCGGCCAACAGGAGGGCGCCCGCCTTGCATGTGGCCAACAGGAGGGCGCCGGCCCGCGCGTCGCGGCCAACAGGAGGGCGCCCGCCTTGCATGTGGCCAACAGGAGGCGCCCGCCACGCGCGTGCGGCCAATCAGGAGGGCGCTGGCCGTGCTTGTGGCCAACAGGTCTGGCCCTGGCATCACACATGGTCTCCCTGAAGCTGCCAGGAATGATCCCTGAGTGCAGAGCCATGAGTAAGGCCTGGGTGTGACCCCCAAAGCAACCCTATCTATATGTATACATGTACCTCCAACTAAGGGCTAAAGGTGCCTGAGTACGGGGGGCTGACCCCCGGACAATTCCTGAGCACTGCCGGGTATGACCCAAAAAACCAAAAACTCAGACTCACAGGTCTTTTTGTTCTAGCAACAACAACAACAACAACAACAACAACAACAACAACAACAACAACACTTTAGGCACTTGTCTATTATTTTAGTAAGATATAAAGAGAGCATGATAAAATTCTATACTTGTCAAATAAGCATGTACTAGTATTGAGACTAGTATTAAAAATCTTTGTTTCTATCCAGGGGAAATAACCCAAAGAATGGACTCGAGCTTTACCTACGGGATCACCAGGTTTGCTCCCGGCACTGCCTGGTCGACAAACAAAAGCGAAACAAGAACGCTTCCTCTGTGCCTTGATGCCTGGAGCTCACTGTTCAGTGTTTCTGGTTTCTGGTACCTGGCCAAGCACGGGGCACTGAGGCTGAGTCCAGCACTACACACGCACGCTGAGATTCTCACATGACTCAACCAGTGTCTAAAGGCTCCCCTGAGGGCCCAGAGCTGGGCTCTCTCTCACCTCACACACCAACACTCCATGAGGAAGGCCCAGAGCTCTCACCTCACAGACACTAATGCTCCAAGTGCGCTCATGAAGTGGGTCTCTCCCGCCCCGAGCCCCCGTACCTGGTAAACTGTCAAAGTGGAAACTGCAGGCATTGGCAGGAGGGGAGGGTGGTCTG
Organism: Cryptotis parvus; assembly: GCA_021461705.1. Classification (NCBI taxonomy): domain Eukaryota; kingdom Metazoa; phylum Chordata; class Mammalia; order Eulipotyphla; family Soricidae; genus Cryptotis; species Cryptotis parvus. The sequence continues at coordinate 15,680 of JAJIBD010007414.1, read as the reverse complement.
TCGGCCAGGGGAAAGCCTCTCCCATCATTTGGGTAGTAAATCGTGATCTGCAAGCGGTAAAGAATTCTAATTACATGCCCTATATGACAGCACTACATTCTCTTATTAAAATTACGCATTTGGGGCTGGAACAATGGTACAGAGGAGAGGGCGTTTGCCTTGCACGCAGCCAACCAGGATCCAATCCCGGCATCCCATATGGTCCCCCGAGCACCGCCAGGAGTAATTCCTGAGTGCAGAGCCAGGAGTAACCCCTGAGCATGGCTAGGTGGCACCCAAAAAAAAATAAATACATAATTAAAAATAAAATCACGCATTCACATATAACACTAATTATTTTGCTGCATGTGCTGTTTAATAACAGTCCCTTAATTCCTATAATTTACATTTTGTTACTTGCCATATTATTCTTAAAAATCACACTCACTGGCTTAATACATCAACCACTTCCATTCTGAAAGTCAGAGAGCCCGTCCGCGGCACGTCCCGGCGTCAGAGAGCCCGTCCAGCGGCGCGTCCCGGCGTCAGAGAGCCCGTCCCGCGGCACGTCCCGGCGTCAGAGAGCCCGTCCAGCGGCGCGTCCCGGCGTCAGAGAGCCCGTCCAGCGGCACGTCCCCGGTGTCAGAGAGGCCCGTCCGCGGCCGCGTCCCGGTGTCAGAGAGCCCGTCCCACGGCATGTCCCGGTGTCAGAGAGCCCGTCCGCGGCACGTACCCTGGCGCCGTCGCTGGAGACCTGCAGCACCTCCTTCACGTACTCCTGCCCGCGCACTCCCTCAGGAGCTCCACACACACCTCCTCCGAGTCCAGGATGCTCACCTGAAAGCACGCGCGTGTGTCAGCAGCTCTCTGGCCGCCAACACGCCCGCACCAGAGAGCACCTCACCATGGCGGCAGCACAGCAAGCGGCGAGAGCAAAGCGGCCGCTGCCACCGTTCAGAGCACGACTGTGCCCAACTGGGACCCAGAAGGTGCTTCGGGAAGAGGCGGACAGGTGAGGGAGGGCGGGGCCGCGGGCAGGTGAGCAGAAGGCGGGGCGGAGGAGGCGGCGAGGACAATAGCGGGCAGACAAAACAAAGGCCAGGCTGGGGCGAGGGAGAGGGCCGCCCGGGGGAGAAACAGAGACGGGACCCGCCAGCCCCCATCCCCAAGTCTGGGAGGGGCTCGGGACCACACGCTCTGCTGATCTGCAGGACCTGATCCGTGTGTGCAAAGCTCTCACCTGCTCCACCTGTCCACCTGCGTATACTCTGACCTAACTTGGGGTACATCCTTTTAAATAAGCTTAGATGTTAAAACAAGCACCTCTGTGCCTGATTTGAGGCGGCGTGGAGTACTGAGCAAGCGCAAAGGAGAGTAGCAAACACCAGCGACAGCAATCGTGGAAGGAAACAGCGACCAGCCGACATTATTCTCAGTATTTTCAGCTCAAACGTCCTAACTTGGTGACAGTACCAGTCTCCACGCACACAGCAAGGGAACAGAGCGTCAGGAGGACCCACCACAGCCTTCTTGGTCTTCTGTCGGATGGGCTTCAGCCTGTGGGCCGTCAGGGGGGGCACGCGAGTCCGCGAGCGTGGCTCTCGGAGGGGCCGGCCGGGGGCTCAGAGCCTCGCCTTACTCAGGTCCCGCAGGGCAGCGGCAGCAGGTCGGATTCCCTCGGCGGCACCTCGTGTTGGCTGGGAAACACCGTCAAGTACTGCCCAGACGGAGGCGGCCTGGCAGGGGCACGTCAGTGGGAGCGTCGGGCTCCTCCCTGGCTCGGGGGTGGTCCAGGCGCTCGGGTCTACATGGAACAGCAGCACACTGGCTAGTACACCGCCGAGAACAAAGTGACTGGCCCAAGAGCTCCTGTTCTCGTGACACACGGGCAGTTCAGGGCAGGCCACGGCCCGCGCCTTCCCCACTGAGCTCCCTCCAGCCCCGCTTCAGTCACAGCAAACACTAGTCCTAGAAGGTGCGCGGGCTGGGCCGTGAGCACAGACCCAGGGCTCAGGCGGCCATCGTGTGCCGCGAGCGCCGTCTCCGGAGTCCTGGGCTACCCTGGCCCAGCACAGCGGTCCACCCCGGCATACGGGCTTCTCTGCGTCGCCCCGGAGAAGCTTCTGGCTCTTATCCATCCATCTATCGTTTAGGGTTTACCAGGGACTGTTTGAAAGCCGTTATGCGGTCAGGGTCTGTGACCCCTTTCCGTAAGTGCTCCCCCTCCTCTAGAGCCGTCGGGTGGGGCTGGACTAGGTGCCAGCACAGCAGCACCTCGAGCTTCTACTAAAGGCCTTTGCTTTACCCAGACACACGCCACCAAACATGGGCGTCAGCAGAAAGCGCGAGCAAAAGTAAACACGAGAGTTTGCAGTTCACGAACATGAGCCCGAACACCCCTTTCAACAGCACATATGTGTATCTCCTTTGGGCGTGGGATAAGGGCGAAGAGAGAGAAAACAGCCGCCTGGGGTGGCGCCCACCCGCTTAGCAGGCCAGGCTGGGTAATCACGATCCCTGGCGGCGAGCTCCATATGCCGCCCTCTCGCCTTTCCACATCATTATTTCCAACGGCCCAGCTGTGCCCTGCGGCGTGTCCATCACTGAGACCTTTCCCTGTCTACCCCGACGGCAACTCAGAGGGCGGTCACCATGGCCTCGGGCCCTGGGGCTCTCGGCACCCCGTGCCCGGGGGGCTCCTCTCAGCGTCTCCAGAGCAGCGGAGCACTAGAGGTGGCGGCTGATGTCCAGGCGCTGACCCAGGCTCCCACTGCTTCGGTCTCACAGGCCGTCACAAACACCCACTTCCTTTCTGTTCTGGTTTCTGGGCGCAGGCAGTGCCCGCCCGGGGCTGGACCTGCGCCTCCACAGGCAAACCACACTGCTGAATTATCTTTGCAGCCCATCAAAATGCACCTTTTCTTAAAAAACACAAAAACCAAACAAAAAAACCATAAAGAAAACTGGCAGCGCTTGATAAGTGGATGTGCCCCGGTTTTTCTACTCACCATTTATTTGCAGATTCCCCAAACCACTGGGGCACTTCAGCCTGAGGAATCTGGTCTGGAAATGGAGTTTTTCCTGGACACAGATGACTGGAGCTGAACAAAGAAAATAAAAATTCCCTTAAAGGGGGCTGAAGCGATGGCAGAGCAGACAGGGCATTTGCCTTGCATGCGGCTGACCCAAGTTCGGCGCCCAGCATTGCAAATGGTTCTCCGCTACCGCCAGGAGTAATTCCTGAGTGCAGAGAGCCAGGAGTAATTCCTGAGTGCAGAGCCAGGAGTAATTCCTGAGTGCAGAGCCAGGGTAACCTGGTCACATTGTGGTGTGCCCCCCTCCACCCCAACCGAAAAAAAGGGCAGAAAAAAAAAATCCCTTAAGCTACTGAAAAGCTAGCAGGCTCAGATCCTTTAAGTATTTACGAAGGACAGCACCTTCTGACCTGAGCACCACAAGATGCTACAACATGGGCGCAAAGTGAGATTTCTACCACAAATCCACCCAAAGCAGCTGAGCATGTATCAGAGTCAGGGCTCGGCGGCGGCGTCTCTACAAGGCCATAGACTTACACCCAGAAGGCAGGGGCCGATCCCCACGTGACAGTTTGCATGTGAGGGACAGTAATGACCACGTGCTCTAGGCTATCTGCTCCTCGAGCACTCCCGGGCCCTGACGGAACAGCGCTCACAAGGAACACCCGGAACCTCAGAGACACTGGACAACGCCGGGGAAGCGGCTGCCCAGCCCTCCTGCCTGACGGCTGCGCTAACCCCAGAGCACTCTTACAGAGCGTGGCTGTCTCCGGGTCTCTCCCAGCATCGGAACTGCTGGGCGTCTGTTCTCCGAAGAAGGGGTGCCACGTTGGCACTGCCGTCGGCACTGGCCTCCACCCCGGACCTCCTGGGCAGGGTGAGCATGTCGGCGGAGTGGCACCGCTCCAGGGGGTGGGTCCTGGCCTCAGCGCGGCCGTCGGCAGGGCCCGCGGCTCCGACGAATGGGCTCTCCGGAGGTAGCGCGAACGCGGCCGCTCCTCTGCCTCCTGGCCGTCCCGCCCCCTCCGGCCTCCGCTGCTCTCCAGGTCTGTGTGTCCCCACTGCCGACAGAAACTGCTCCCATATCCTGAGCAGGAAGCGTCACTCGAGGGTGCTTCTTGGGGAAGACAGTCATTTTATTCGGGAGGGGCTGCCCCTGGCGGCCTCTTCCGGTCAGAAAAGCCGCTGCTCATGCTGGCAGAGGAGGAGGCCGTGAGGGCGGTGGAGATGGTGGCGTGCCCGCTGTCAATGGAGTCCTCCACGGTCGCGGGTCCTTGCCCCTCGGGGCGGCGCTGGGACATGAGCGGGTGGTCCAAGACGGAGGACAGGCTGGGGCGGTCAGCCGGGTTCGGCGCAGCAGCTGGCGGATCAGGTCCCGGGCTTCCGCGACAGGAAGGCCGGCACCTCGTAGTCGGCCAGCACCACCTTGTTCAGCGTGTTCCTGACCGTGTCCGTGTCAAAGGGCGGCCGCCCGATGAGCAGCGTGTAGAACATGCAGCCCAGAGACCACACGTCGGACTCGAGCCCGTGGGCGCTGCGGGTGGCGATCTCCGGGGAGATGTAGTTGGGCGTGCCGCCCAGGCGTGTAGTGCTTCTCGTGCGGCAGCCGCAGCTGCGTGGCCAGCCCGAGTCGGCGATCTTGGCGTTCATGCTGCGCGTGAGCAGGAGGTTGGAGAGCGTGAGGTCGCGGTGCAGGATGCCGTGGGAGTGCAGGTACAGCATGCCCGCGATGATCTGCTGCATGAAGAGGCGAGCTGCGGGCGGCACCCAGACGTCTGCGGTCAGCAGGAGGCCGGCCGCCCGGCCACTGCCAACACAGCACAGGGCGCTCCCTGCCAGTCCGTGTCTGTCCCTCCCACAGTACAGCTGCTTCTACGGCAGGTGCAGGCGGCTAGAGCGACCGCCCGGCACCTCACAGAGGCTGCGGTGAGTCAGCACTGGGAGCTGGGACCGGGGGCAGAGGACAGCCCGCACGAGCTCACTGCGCACTCCTCAAGCACTCAGGCTTACGTGCCTGGCACTTCCTGAAGTAAGTGGCTCCAACAGTTATTCATGCCTCACTTAGAAGGCTTATAACCAGCAACAGCGTCCTAAAAAGTGGATTTCTAGACACGGAGAGATGGATATTGTTGCTATGATGATTCCGTTTAAAATGCGTTTCTGGGGATTTACATGATAATCCCACAATGAGAGGAGAGGGAGAGAGGAAAGAGAGAGGAGAGAGAGGAGAGGAGAGGGAGGAGAGAGAGGAGAGAGAGGAGAAAGGAGGGAAATGTGCCTGCTATAGGCGCAGGCTGGGGAGGGGGAGGAACTGGGGACGTCGGTGGTGGAAACAGGGCACTGGTGGGGGACAGGCGCTGGACACTGCACGACCAAACCCAATCATGGACATCTGTGTAACTATCTGCGTGGTGGGCCGGGAGGCGGGGCAGGGCTTTGCCAGCAGGAGGCACTGGCCCCGCAGAACGACCCCAGGGGTGACCGCAGAGGAGCTCTGGGCTCCACCAGCTGCAGCACATTCCGGGAAGTTGGTTAACAACGTTCACCTAACCCGTAATGCTTCGATTTCAGGAGTGAATGGTTTCTAAGATTCTGGGCAGAGGGGTCCTTTGTCTGTTGCCCAGAGCAATAGGGAACTTATTAAGCACATTCTTCACGCGTTCGGTTAGGAAGGAAGACTGACGCGGCAGGCAGGAGCACAAAGCGGGGTGGTCCACACACAAGAGCCCAGCGTCCCCAGGAGGCGACCCCAGGCCGGCACCAGGCGCTGGAAGCCGGGCACAAGGTAAAGTTTGTATCTACCCGAGCAGCAATGGCGTGAGGGCGGCTCACCTGCCCGCTCTCTGGAAACGGCCGCCCTGTTCTTCAGATACCTGTTCATTTCTCCATTGTGGCACATTTCCAGCACCAAGTACAGTAATTGCTGTCCTCAAAGTAGTTGTAGAGCTGGACCGGAAAGAGCGTTCAGGAGGCGGGGACTCACGGAGCAGAAGCCCCCGCCCGGCCGGCGGCTCACCTCCAGGATGGAGGGGTGCTTCAGCTGGCAGTGTATCCGCACCTCGCTCTGCACGCGCTGCACCATGCCGGCTCGGCACATGGCCTTCTTGTCTATCTGGACGCACAGGGCTCCAGGTCGCGGGGGACAGGCCCGACGCACGCGCACAGCCAGGACCCGCGGGGCTCCGCGCCCACCCGCCCGGCCTTCCCCTGGGGCCCACCCGCGTGTCCACCGCCCCCGCGGCCGCTTCTCACCATCTTGATGGCGACCTCCAGGCCGGTGTGCAGCGACACGGCCCTGTAGACGCCGGCGAAGGAGCCTTTGCCCAGCAGGGCCCCGACGCGAGAGTCCTGCGGGGCGGCGGGGACGGGCATGTGGGCGCTGCGGGGCCGCGGCGGCTCTGGGCAACCCGGCCCGGCCAGACCCGCCGCTCCCGCCCCCCGGCCCGCCGCTCCCGCCCCCAGGCCCGCCGCTCCGCCCGCGCAACCGCCGCCCCCGGCCCCGCCGCTCCGCCGCCCCCCCCCCGGCCCGGCCGGACCCGCCGCTCCCGCCCCCGGCCCGCCGCTCCCGCCCCCCCGGCCCGCCGCCCCGCCCCCGGCCCGCCGCTCCCGCCCCCGGCCCCGCCGCTCCGCCGCCGCTCCCGCCCCCCGGCCCCGCCGCTCCGCCCGCGCAACCGCCCCCGGCCCCCGCCGCCCCAGACCCGCCGCTCCCGCCCCCGGCCCGCCGCTCCGCCGCCCCAGACCCGCCGCCCCCCCCGGCCCGCCGCTCCGCCGCCCCGCCCCCCGGCCCCCGCCGCTCCGCCGCCCCCGCCGCCCCCGCCGCTCCCGCCGCTCCCGCCGCGCAACCGCCGCCCGGCCCGCCCGCGTCACCTCGATCCTCTCCTCCCCGAGGCAGGCCGCCATGCTCCGTCCGTCCGTCCGAGCGGCGCCCGCAGCCCGCAGCCGCCGCCCCCGCGCGCCCATGGGCCCCGCCGCTAGGCCGCCGCCGCCCGCTCGGCCGCCCGGGGGTCGCCCCGCCCCCGAGCCCGGCCCGGCGCCGCCGCCCGCTCCCATTTTGAAAAAACTCCCGCCGGGCGCGGCGCGCTGACGTCACGCCGCCGCGCCGAGTGCCCGTCGGGCCGGAAGTGCCTTCCCGGGACCTGGCCGGGCCGCGGGGCTGGGCGCGCTGGGCCGCCCTGGACACTGTCCCCGCGCCCGTCCTTCTTCCAGGCCGCTTTGCAGTGGGGCCAGAGGCCCGAGAGGACCGGGGGCGCCGGCCTGGGCCTGCCGCGGAGACCCCGCGCGGACCCCACAGCGGCACCCCCGAGCCCTCCGCCCCGAGCCTGATCTCCGGGACCCTGCCCGGCTTCCCCGGCCGCCCCAGACCCCCGCCGGCCCCCGGCCCTGCCCGAGCCCCAGATCCCCGCCGGCCCCGGCCCTGCCCGACCCCCAGACCCCGCCAGCCCCCTGGCCCTGCCCGAGCCCCGGCCCTGCCTGAGCCCCAGACCCCCGCCGGCCCCCGGCCCTGCCCGACCCCCCAGACCCCGCCAGCCCCCCGGCCCTGCTCTGAGCCCCGGCCCTGCCCGAGCCCCAGACCCCCGCCGGCCCCCGGCCCTGCCCGAGCCCCGGCCCTGCCCGAGCCCCCAGACCCTCGTCGGCCCCCGGCCCTGCCTGACCCCAGACCCCCGCCGGCCCCGGCCCTGCCTGACCCCTAGACCCCGCCGGCCCCGGGCCCTGCCCGACCCCAGACCCCCGCCGGCCCCCGGCCCCTGCCCGAGCCCCCAGACCCTCGCCGGCCCCCAGCCCCCGAGCCCCGGCCCTGCCCGAGCCCCCTACCCTGCCCGAGCCCCGCTCCCCGACCCGAGCCGGTGCTGCCGGGTTCCGCGCCCCGCCGCCGCTCCGGCCCCAGGCCGAGTCGGGGACTGGGCGGCACCGCCGTGGGGGTCCCACGATCCCTGCGCCATGCTGCGGCTGTCTCCGTGGTTCCTTACGTTTCGGGTTGTTTTCCCCCATGTCTGCAAGGTGCCGCTGGGACTCCGCTGGGACTCCCATTGGATCTGTATTTACTGCACGGCATGCATCGGGGGATTCCGCGAGGAGCCACGTCGCTCCCCGCACAGCTGGGCCCTATGGCCATGGATCGGGCATTGTCGCCCCCGCACTTTAGCTGGGCCCTATGGCCATGGATATATCGGGCATTGTCGCCCCCGCACAGCTGGGCCCATCGCTGTGGATCGGGTATCCCCCACCCTAACCATGTCGCTCTTTCCCCCCCATTCCACTGGGCTGTATGGGATTAAGCGTTGCAATCTTGTTGCTTTCCACCCCTCCCCCACATTGGTCTCTAACGGGGGATGTATCCGGCATTAAACATGCAACAATGTTGCTCCTTCCAACACACTGGGACCCTTTCCTCCTGATTTGTTACTTTCACTTTCAAACCCCAAAATCCATAATTTCACTGAAAACTTGTTTCTCCTGGATTTGGGACCACACCTGGAAATGCTCAGGTGATCATCCCAGCAGGATTCTTTTTTTTTGCTCCATGTTTTTTTTTTTTTAATTTTTTAAATTAGACTACCGTGAGATATACAATTACAAAGATGTTCATGTTTGGGTTTCAGTCATAGTGTTCCAGCACCCATCCCTCCACCAGAGCCCATTTCCCACCAACAATGTCCCCACTTCCCTCCCCCATTCCACCAGCCTGCATCTATAGGAGGAACTTCTCCTTTCGTTCTTTCTCCTCTCCTCGCTCTCCCTCCCCACCCCTAGGGCCTGCTCTGCACCCCAAAGAGACCCTAACAGACAGCCCCTAGGGCCTGCTCTGCACCCGACAGAGACCCTAACAGACACCCCTAGGGCCTGCTCTGCACCTGACAGAGACCCTAAAACACACCCCTAGGGCCTGCTCTGTACCCGACAGACACCCTAACAGACACCCCCTAGGGCCTGCTCTGTACCCCTTAGAGACACTAACAGATACCCGCTAGGGCCTGCTCTGTCCCGACAGAGACCCTAAAACCACCTCCTAGGGCCTACTCTGTACCCGACAGAGAGCTCAACACACACCCCCCTAGGGCCTGCTCTGTCCCGACAGAGACCCTAACAGACACCCCCTAGGGTCTGCTCTGTACCCGACAGAGACCCTAACAGACACCCCTAGGGTCTGCTCTGTACCCGATAGAGACCTAACATACCCCTAGGGCCTGCTCTGTCCCGACAGAGACCCTAACATACACCCCCCTAGGGCCTGCTCTGTCCCGACAAAGACCTAACAGACACCCCCTAGGGCCTGCTCTGTACCCGACAGAGACCCAAACAGACACCCCTAGGGCCTGCACTGTCCCGAAAAAAGACCTAACAGACACCCCTTAGGGGCCTGCTCTGTACCCAACAGAGACCTAACAGACACCCCCTAGGGCCTGCTCTGTACCCGACAGAGACCCTAACAGACACCCGATAGGGCCTGCTCTGTACCCGACAGAGACCCTAACAGACACCCCTAGGGCCTGCTCTGTACCCAACAGAGACCCTAACAGACACCCCCTAGGGCCTGCTCTGTACCCGACAGAGACCCTAACATACCCCCTAGGGCCTGCTCTGTACCCTACAGAGACCCTAACAGACACCCTCTAGGGACTGCTCTGTACCCGACAGAGACCCTAACAGACACCCCCTAGGGCCTGCTCTGTACCCAACAGAGACCCTAACAGACACCCCCTAGGGCCTGCTCTGTACCCGACAGAGACCCTAACAGACACCCCTTAGGGCCTGCTCTGTACCCGACAGAGACCCTAACAGACACCCGATAGGGCCTGCTCTGTACCCGACAGAGACCTAACACACCCCTAGGGGCCTGCTCTGTACCCGACAGAGACCTAACAGACACCCCTAGGGCCTGCTCTGTACCCAACAGAGACCCTAACAGACACCCGATAGGGGCCTGCACTAGTACCCGACAGAGACCTAACAGACACCCGATAGGGCCTGCTCTGTACCCGACAGAGACCCTAACGGACACCCCTAGGGCCTGCTCTGTACCCGACAGAGACCTAACAAACACCACCTAGGGCCTGCTCTGTACCCGACAGAGACCCTAACAGACACCCCCTAGGGCCTGCTCTGTACCCGACAGAGACCCTAACAGACACCCCTAGGGCCTGCTCTGTACCCGACAGAGACCCTAACAGACACCCCCTAGGGCCTGCTCTGTACCCGACAGAGACCCTAACAGACACCCCCTAGGGCCTGCTCTGTACCCGACAGAGACCCTAACGGGACACCCCTAGGGCCTGCTCTGTACCCGACAGAGACCCTAACTGACACCCCCTAGGGCCTGCTCTGTACCCAACAGAGACCCTTACAGACACCCCTTAGGGCCTGCTCTGTACCCGACAGAGACCCTAACAGACACTCCCCTAGGGCCTGCTCTGTCCCGACAAAGACCCTAACAGACACCCCCTAGGGCCTGCTCTGTACCCGACAGAGACCCTAACAGACACCCCCTAGGGCCTGCTCTGTCCCCGACAGAGACCCCTAACAGACACCCCCTAGGGCCTGCTCTGTCCCGACAAAGACCCTAACAGACACCCCCTAGGGCCTGCTCTGTACCCGACAGAGACCCTAACAGACACCCCTAGGGCCTGCTCTGTACCCGACAGAGACCCTAACAGACACCCGATAGGGCCTGCTCTGTACCCGACAGAGACCTAACAGACACCCCTAGGGCCTGCTCTGTACCCGACAGAGACCCTAACAGACACCCCCTAGGGCCTGCTCTGTACCCAACAGAGACCCTAACAGATACCCCTTAGGGCCTGCTCTGTACCCGACAGAGACCCTAACATACCCCCTAGGGCCTGCTCTGTACCCGACAGAGACCCTAACAGACACCCTCTAGGGACTGCACTGTACCCGACAGAGACCCTAACAGACACCCCCTAGGGCCTGCTCTGTACCCAACAGAGACCCTAACAGACACCCTTAGGGCCTGCTCTGTACCCGACAGAGACCCTAACACACCCCCTAGGGCCTGCTCTGTACCCGACAGAGACCCTAACAGACACCCCCCTAGGGCCTGCTCTGTACCCAACAGAGACCCTAACAGACACCCCTAGGGCCTGCACTGTACCCGACAGAGACACTAACAGACACCCCTAGGGCCTGCTCTGTACCCGACAGAGACCCTAACAGACACCCCCTAGGGCCTGCTCTGTATCCGACAGAGACCTAACAGACACCCTCTAGGGCCTGCTCTGTACCCGACAGAGACCCTAACAGACACCCTCTAGGGACTGCTCTGTACCCGACAGAGACCCTAACAGACACCCCCTAGGGCCTGCTCTGTACCCGACAGAGACCCTAACGGACACCCCCTAGGGCCTGCTCTGTACCCGACAGAGACCCTAACGGGCACCCCCTAGGGCCTGCTCTGTACCCGACAGAGACCCTAACAGACACCCCCTAGGGCCTGCTCTGTACCTGACAGAGACCCTAACAGACACCCTCTAGGGCCTGCTCTGTACCCGACAGAGACCCTAACAGACACCCCTAGGGCCTGCTCTGTACTCGACAGAGACCCTAACAGACACCCTCTAGGGCCTGCTCTGTACCCGACAGAGACCCTAACAGACACCCGATAGGGCCTGCTCTGTACCCAACAGAGACCCTAAGAGACACCCTTGGGCCTGCTCTGTGCCCGACAGAGACCCTAACGGACACCCCTAGTGCCTGCTCTGTGCCCGACAGAGACCCTAACAGACACCCCTAGGGCCTGCACTGTACCCGACAGAGACCTAACAGACACCCTCTAGGGCCTGCTCTGTACCCGACAGAGACCCTAACAGACACCCTCTAGGGACTGCTCTGTACCCGACAGAGACCCTAACAGACACCCGATAGGGCCTGCACTGTACCCGACAGAGACCTAACAGACACCCCTAGGGCCTGCTCTGTACCCGACAGAGACCCTAACAGACACCCCCTAGGGCCTGCACTGTACCCGACAGAGACCCTAACAGACACCCCCTAGGGCCTGCTCTGTACCCAACAGAGACCCTAACAGACACCCCCTAGGGCCTGCTCTGTACCCAACAGAGACCCTAACAGACACCCCCTAGGGCCTGCTCTGTACCCGACAGAGACCCTAACAGACACCCCCTAGGGCCTGCTCTGTACCCAACAGAGACCCTAACGGACACCCCCTACGGCCTGCTCTGTACCCGACAGAGACCCTAACAGACACCCGATAGGGCCTGCTCTGTACCCGACAGAGACCCTAACAGACACCCCCTAGGGCCTGCTCTGTACCCGACAGAGACCCTAACAGACACCCCTAGGGCCTGCTCTGTACCCGACAGAGACCCTTACAGACACCCCCTAGGGCCTGCTCTGTACCCGACAGAGACCCTAACAGACACCCCCTAGGGCCTGCTCTGTACCCGACAGAGACCTAACAGACACCCCTAGGGCCTGCTCTGTACCCGACAGAGACCCTAACGGACACCCCCTAGGGCCTGCTCTGTGCCCGACAGAGACCCTAACAGACACCCGATAGGGCCTGCTCTGTACCCGACAGAGACCCTAACAGACACCCCCTAGGGCCTGCTCTGTACCCGACAGAGACCCTAACAGACACCCGATAGGGGCCTGCACTGTACCCGACAGAGACCCTAACAGACACCCCCTAGGGCCTGCTCTGTACCCGACAGAGACCCTAACAGACACCCCCTAGGGCCTGCTCTGTACCCGACAGAGACCCTAACGGACACCCCTACCAGCGCTGTCCTGTATGGATTTATCTTGGCTACTGCCCCTGCACCACTCTAGGGGTGACGACCCCAGCAGCGCCACCCTCCCCGCAGCTGTCTGGGGTCATCTGGGACCCTGGCCTACCCGTCTGATGGGCCTGCTTTCATTGTTGATTTTGTTTGACCGTACGTTCCCAGCTCCACCTGACCCGGAGCTGCTGTCAGCACACGGGACTCTCTTAACGCCTGGCCCTGTGGATGGCATGGTAGCAGCACATTCCTCTCGCTCTCTCTCTCCCTCTCTCTCTCTCTCTCGGCCTTTAGTGCTTGGGGCGGGGAGGCCCTTCAGCTGTGAGCGCTTGTCTGGCACGTGCCCGAGGGCCAGGCTTGCAGCCTGTGTCCCAGGGCAGACCCCAGCCTGTGGAGAGGGGAGACATCTCTGGAACCTCTGGGATTTCAGCTGGAATCATACCGTGGGCTGATGAGATGGAGAGGAACAGGTCACTTTACACCAGCTTTCCTTTGGGCCAGACAGGCCGGCGTGCTGGGCTGGCACCCCTCAGACGCCCTCTGAGTCTCTGAACCATAGCCCGAGTCCACTGAGCTGGCCTGCCGGGCCGGACAGCGTGAAAGAAGAGGCCGAGGAGCTGAGGGACGTCTGTGCAGGAAGAGTGACCAGACTCACCGTCATACAAACCAACCTTAGAAGCATCTGGTCGATGTTATTCAGTGGCTGTTTAATCAATGTGATCAGTTTCGATTTTAGCTGTATCAGAGCAATCAGATACGCCTCTTAAGTTTGGCAGAATCAAAGAGCATGAAAACAAGCTTGACCCTGTATCTCCAAACTTCCAAAATTCAACCACCAAGTAGCAATTACTTTAGAATTAAGGATTTTTGTTGTAAAATGCTTATGGTTAGAAGGAGGGAAACTGCATTTTTTCAGTCAAAGATCAGTTCTAAATCTGTGACTTATAAAATGCCAAGGCTTTAATCATTATGAACTACCTAATGCACACTACTGAAAGCAAAACAAATCCCAATGCCTATGTAAGTCAACTTTTGTGTGTTGGGGGAGTGGTCTTGGTCTACGTCGGGCATTAGGGCCTGCGACTAGCTCTGTGCTCGGCTCACTCTGGTGGTGCTGGGGAGTGCACGGGCCTTCACAAGCGAAGCGTACGCGACGCACTCGTACTCGGGGGCCTTCACAAGCAAAGTGTAATCGCGACATATACTCGGGGGGCCTTCGCAAGCAAAGCGTAATGCGCACGTGCTCGGGGGCCTTCACAAGCAAAGCGTAATCTTGCGCGCACGCCCGGGGCCTTCGCAAGCAAAGCGTGACGGGCACGTACTCGGCCCACCGAGCCGCTCCTCCCCCAGATACCAGCGCTTTGAATGTGCAGCAAGCTTCGTTTTTGCTTCTTTTGTCATTAACTTTTATGAGGGTCAGCTGTCCCCAGCGCCTAGTTCGTTCACTGCGATCTTTGGTTTTATAATCAGAGTAAGATTGGCTATCAGAAGTTGGTTACTGAAATCAAGTAATTTCAATACTTTTTAAAGCTTTTTTTTTTTGGGTCACACCCAGCAAAAGCTCAGGGATTACTCCTGGCTCTGCACTAAGCAATTACTCCTGGAGATGCCTGGAGGACCATATGGGATGCTGGGGATCAAACCTGGGTCGGCTGCATGCAAGGCAAACGCCCCTACCTGCTGGACTACAGCTCCAGCCCAAATTTATACTTTTCTATCACTTGACATCCCGTTATTCATTGATTTGCTCGAGCGGGCGCCAGTAACGTTTCCATTGGACCCTATCACGTGCCAGTGTAGCCCAATGGCATCTGCTTGCTTCAGGAGTACGAAGAGCCTCAAATTGTTCGCTCAGGGTCTTGACGAAGAAGGCAAAGGGTACTAATCTATTAATCACCCTGAACACTGCCTACAGACTTAGTTCTATTTGCTTATTGCTGTAGCAAAAGCTCTATTCTGATACCTTTCTAAATGACTCCTAAAGTAGTGTTTGGGCTGAACAGCTTTTGCTTTGTTCTTCAGCGCTGCCGGTGTCAGAGCAGCTTACAAACGATGCTGAAGCAGACGGTTTCTCTCCTTTCCTACTCCTTCTGTTGCTGCCTGGCCACACCCCCGCGCCCACTGTGCCGTCACTGACCCCGGGCCCTACCTTTGACCCCAGCTGTATTAAGGGGACATACTCTGTCTGCATCTGGTGAACCACTACAGCCTAAGGACAAAGGGCTTTTAGACAGCATCTACGCAGATGCATGATGTCCCCTCCTGAACCAGTTACAGGGCCGGCACTGCCCTGTGTCCTTCGAGAGAATCCCGTAACCAACTGGACTGAGAAGGAACAATGCCAGGGTCTGGGCCTCAGACTCCGAGGGGCTTCTGTGACCTCCGACCAAGCTGCCGGCCCTGTGCTCCTGCCGCAGGCCTGTTCGTCACTCCCCAGATGCTCTTCCGGGAAGGAATCTGTCTAATGAACCCACGACACGGGACTGAACGCCTCCAGAAATCCTGATCGATTAACGGTAGAGAACGCAGTTACCTGAGCACACTAAGCAAGGACAGAGCCGGGATGGTAAAGTGTGGAAAGGGGACACTCCTCGTGCCCTCGAGTCACACAAGACAACTTCTGAGGGGCACCTCAAGAGACACGGCACCCCATGGAGCCCCTGGGAGCCCCAAGGAGAGACACAGCATCCCACAGAGCCCCTGGGAGCCCCCAGGAGACACAGCACCCTTATAGAGCCCCTGGGAGCCCCCAGGAGAGACACAGCACCCCATAGAGCCCCCTGGGAGCCCCAGGAGAGACACAGCACCCCATAGAGCCCCTGGGGACCCCTGGAGAGACACAGCACCCCACAGAGCCCCGGAGCCCCCAGGAGAGACATAGCACCCCACAGAGCCCCTGGGAGCCCCC